>JAPDSC010012563.1:1907334-1941965 GCA_026290005.1 Latrodectus geometricus | reverse complement strand
ATATATATATATATATATATATATATATATATATAATATATTATTATATTTATATATATTTTGTTATAAACAAATGACTACTTAAATTTAAAAATGTGAAACATTTTTGAACTTAGCTTAATACTTATAAAATATCCTAAATACTGAAATAAAAGAGTACAGTTGATTTTTCGTTAATGCAAATATATAATTTACATATACGTATTCCTATAATACACAATATAAAGAAATGTCATTGATCACAGAAAGCTTTTTTAAATCATCATATCTTCTTTCATTACATTTTAATTAGAATTTCAATCTTTATAGGCTTAATATTCCAAATTATTAGCAAAATGCACACAAAACTTACCCAAAATTTAATTAGATATCCTTTTTATTCCTTATTTTCGAAAATATTAGTTACAAAATGGAAACGAATAGTAGATTTTACAATATTCCACTTGCAACACATAGATATGTTTTATGAAAGCTTAAGTCCTACTGTATAAGTAATGAATGAGTAAAACTTGGCGCCTGTCCATCAATAAAGGCCAACGGCCAAAGCCACGAATCAACGTCCAGCCTCTTGTAGAAATCCTTCCTGCATTGCATTCGAACATTTCTCAAGGGCATTATTTACCCGAAGATTTTATCGCTACGTCCCAACTGCAAATCAACAAATTGTATGCTTTTTGTTGTCAGTGAATGAGATTTCGTTGAGTCTGAAAAATCCAAAAAAAAATTTATTATTGAATATTTTTTTAATTTTTACAATAAAATATTCAGGAACAATTCATTTAATTTTAATACTTTCATTTATTTTAAAATTGGTTAGTTACTTATGATTAAATTAAAGAATAATTTATACAGTTAAGATATTTTGCATATCTAAATAATCACACATTTGGTATAATATTATTGACATTATATATTATACTTCTGCTTTTAAATAATTTTTCAGTTAATATTATGTTGTTGTTTTTTTACGATTTTAATAGATCTGAATATAAATTAGTGTGTGGGTATTACAAATTATCTATAATTACAAATTATCTATTTCTTTGGCAAAATTAATTTTTCAGCCAATAATTAAAGTATTTCAATATTCTGACCATTATTGAGCATTTATTTTATAAATTTATAACATTTTAAGTCTTATTTCTTAAAATGTTATAATTGTTATAAATGTTATTATTGAAATTTTTAGAAAACAAAAAGTACCAGTTAATACAAATATTTTAACAAATTTGTAAGCTCTAAGATATGTATTCTAAATATCGGATGTATATAAATAGCAATGAGAAGGTACATGTTGTATCGCATCGTAAAATATTGACTGTTGAGATTTTGTTTAAAATTTTATAAATTTACACTTAAAATTTCTTTTAATAAATAATTGAGTTACAATTCAAAGAACTAATTTATTACTAAGTATGTTTTTTTTTTTTTTTTTTTTTTTTTTTAAATTTCAAATTAAACTATTTGCGATTACTTTAACTGAGGATTTGAAATATTTGCATTGTTGAGAAAAGCACTAAATTCAAATTTGAAACTTTCAAAAATCTTTTATCTGAATCAAGCTTTTTCTCGGGATTGGAGCTTTTGTCTCAAAAATTAGAACTTTGTTTTGTAATTTATTAAGTTATCGTAAATCACATCTTAAATGAAAATTTCTTTCATAATATCAGTATGAATTAACCAACTAATTAGTATTCAGTTTTTGTCATAGGTTAATTTATAATTAACTCAATACTCTGAAGTATGAAATACGTCATTTTAAATTAACAAAATGATTTATACTTCATACTGATTTTAACTTCATATTTAACTACAATAAATGGAAAAATCTCAAAATGTGTAACATATGTAGCTATATTCCATTGTTTCTTGATATACTTAATTTGCTTTGACAATAACTTTTTTAATATAAAAGTATAATGAAAAAACAGGATTAAATATTACCATTATGTCTATAAATTACTTAAAAATAATCACTATTTTGAAAGATACAGTTACTGATAAATATATAAATTATCTTTAAATCGCAAAAATTTATTTGTATTAATAATATCTGCATTTATACTCTATTTCTGAATCAAATAAAAACAGTTTAATATGAATATAAAAATTTGTAGAAATTTTAACAAAGAATTTATTAATTTTAAAATCTTATGAATATTATTTGCTATATTTCTCTATCGCTATTATTGCGAAATAAAAGTAAAAAATATCAAATAGTTTTCTGTAATAACTGAACTTTCACAAGGGTAATAAACTGAAGAAATAAATATTTTCACATATTTATTTAAATTCAAACTAGAAACTAAACGTTAAATTTAGAAAATAATTTAGTAGTGATAATTGCATATTTCTTTCTAATTTCTATAAGCTAGTCTTAAATAGTTATTATATCAAAATATATTTTATATTAATATTTTTTGTGAATATTTTTAATTTTCTCATTTTCAAGTGTCATTTTAGATGATTACCTTGAACAAAGTTTTATTAAAGAATTTAAAAGTGTTTGCTATGATTGACATAATGTGACAGAGGCATCATAGAAATAAATATTTTATATTAGAGGAATAATATGTCTGTCAGCAAAATTACATACTAAAATCATGTCTCTTTTTACCTTCACTGATGAAAAATATTCAATGTAATGATTATGAAAAATACTTCATACGGCTCATATATACATTTATTATACACACTCACACGGCCAAATACTTTGGCCGTGTGAGTGTGTTTGTCGTTTTATAAAATTACAAGAAAATACTTTACTTTAATTTGCAGTTACATTGATATACTGAAAAGTTAGTATTGGGAAAAAAATTATATGAATAAAAGTAATGGTTATTGATTCTAAGAATAAATAAATCTATTCAAACGTAACCATATAAAATGTAGACTTTTTCCATGTATTCAAACTTTCTTCCGTATTATGTAATTGATTAAAATATAAGCAAAAGAGCTAAAATTCAAGCAATAATTTTCAATATATGCTAAGTAATTATCATGTCAAGAAACCAGAAATATATGTAATATTCTTTCATTTGATACAGAAGGAAAATTTTGATCGTATTACATTTAAATGTAGTATAGAATGAATATAAAATGTGTAGTATAAATATGATATTTTTCATTTAAAGTTAAAAGTATTTGAATAACCGATGCAATATCTGGAAAATGTAAGTAAAAATGTGTTAATAAAATTTAGCCGTCATATTATCATTAGTCATCTTTCTTACAACGTACAAAAATTGTGTAAATATATGTGAAACTAACGGAGCAGCACAAAATTTAATAAACTTTTGGAAGAAATTAATTTCTATACATATATAACAGCTTCCATACATATATAACAATTTATATACATATATAACTTTCAATATACTGACATGTGTACACATCCGAATGTAAACAAATGCAAAAAAATAAATCAAGTAGTGTGGGTTTAAATAAAACATTATGCTAATAGTAGATACATGGAATGTAAAATATGAACAAAATAATGTATGCACATATTTTCGTAAATATATTATTGTAGTATTATATTGCTTAATTAGAATAGTCTTCAAACAATAAACTACAACTTTTTCCCCTCCATGCAAATTTTAGTTTACTTTTAAAAAATTAATAGCTTTTCAACTGAAACAATAACAAGATGAGACAACTTGCTAATTTGATACTTTTGGGTAAATATGAATAAAGATGTTTTCTGTTATCGCATTCATTTGCGAAGAAAATAAATTAAAACGAGATTTACTAGATTATGTAGTATTAAGTAATGATTCCATGTTATTTTTATGATCTTTTTTAACATTTTCTGATTTAAGTAAACATGGACAAAATGTTTAATGATTTTTATAAACGTGCTCTCTATTTTTTAAATTAGCTAAGCTTGAAGAAAAAGTAATGAAATAAGGACTTTTTAAACATGTTTTAACAATTGAATGTTAAAACTGGTAAAATCTATCGGGGGAAAAATCCTTTTAATGACTTATTTCTCAGTTTTGAATGAATGTGGTAACATAGAAAGTATAAATGATAATATACTGAAAATATGCGTAGTTAAAGCGTAGTTGTGCTAAGCTTATCTTGCAAATGTAGATTCTTTTTTCACGATGTCATAAGCTATAAAATTTGCAAAAATTAAATTAGTTTTCGGAGGCATACTACCTATAAATCATTAAATATAATCCATAACAAGAAAAATAATAACAATGTAAGGCAAAATTGAAAGAAAAAATATATAATAAACGCTATAGAGTTATATTTTGTTCAGGAAATAGAACTTATAAAGACATTTTCACGGTTATTATTTATTTAGTTTTTGATCACCCAAAATAAAAAATATTTATGAATAATAGATAAGATTATAGTGATACTCAACTCAAAAGTGTGCCTTAAATGAGTTCAAATATTTTAACAGCAAATACAGAAATTAAATGAATCTTTATTGCTAAAAAATTAAAGTACAATTTACAGAGATTTTTATATTGACATTATTTTACTTGTACTGTTTTATTATTTCTATATTAATGGCTAATTAAAATTACGCCTAAAGAGAATAATTTCATTAATTTTAATGTATCATTTAAGGAATTAAAGATGGACATAATAAAATTTAATAATATATAAGAAATCAAAGAGTAAATGCATATTTAATACATATCATTGTGTGCAGTCTAAGGAAACACTACTCCTAATCATGATACTGTTATCATTAGCGTTATATTAGTTTTATTTTGTACTATTGAAGCAATAATACTTTCCGTTTATATATATAAAGTAATTATATTTTCATCTACTTTAAATAATTTTAAAAAGACTAATTTTAGCTTGTGAAATGACGGAACTGTGTCCATTATTTTCTGAATCATAAAAAATATACATATAAATGACACGACAGAATAAAAATTAAGAGCCCAATGACCCTATTAATCATGAATAGCGGGCAAAAATATAAAAAAATAAGAAGTTTCGAAGGTTTTTTAAAAATTTTAAATTATCAACATTTTTGGAAATATGTGTCGACATAATTCTTTACTGAACGTGTTTGAAATATTTGGATCTTTCTTCATACTAAAATGTAGCGTTTCAAAAGAAATTATTTTCGTAAACAAAATTACCAGTAAACAATTAAAGTCATTTAATAACTGTGTAATGAGGTTATATATCTAAGATTATATTCTAATAATTCAATTATATATTTAAGATTTTTTAAATAATATTATCTTAAAACATATTAACTTTTTTTTTACTTAATAAAGTAGTTGATTTTTTATAAACTATGCCTTTTAAATTATTTAAAGTTATAGGAAAATTAAATAAATATTGCATATAAATATCGAAATAAGTAAATATTAATATATTTGTAATATTTTAATGCTTTCAAATTGCGATGGCAAAAAAAGTTTTTGTATATGATATCTTAAATTTAGTAAAGATTGTAACACTGAAGTAATAATTGTTATTTTTTGTATGAATGGGATTTAAATATACTATTTTCCAAACTTAATAAAAAAATTTCATTTTTTAAATAGAGACTTCTTAAAGTAACAGTGTTTTGTAAGAATTAGAAGTACACAATCAGTAAATAATTGGATTCTAACCATATTTCAAATACAGAACCGATATTTTCTTTATTTTAACACTGCAATTGAATTCAAGATATGAAGAATTAAACATCACTAAATTTTTTTTAATTTTTAACCACCCACTACAAATTTAAGCTTCAGAGAACTACGAAAAGAATTTCTTACATTTAATGAAAATATAAACAAAGCAATTAATATTCCTATTTTTTACTTACCTAAAAATTTAATAACTTCATTAGTTAATAATAATTTATGTAATATAATTTATAGTCATTTGTAATCAACGGTTTTGATAGTGTATTTTGAAATATGAGTACTTGAAATCGCTTTACTTATTTAAAAAAACTAAAATTATAAAAAGTATATGCTACAGTATTATTCAGACTTTCAGTTCAAATCAATATTAAAATGTTAGCCAACAAACGGAAATAAAACTGCCATGACAAGATATTTTTTAATAATAAGCATTCAAGAAAAATTAATGTTTATTCGTAATAACTATATTAAGTTACGTCAGTTGGTTCAGTAACTATGCACACAATAAGCATGCTTAAACTTTTTGAAGCATTTATGACTAATTTCTTTTCCAGAAATGATCATTTTAAATATACGCAATGGTTTTGCAAAATTCACACATTTTAAAATATAATCATTCTGGGAAATTATTCAGAATTAGCTTAAACAATGAAATTGCGAAATATCAGTGAAATATTTATACTATGCATAAAATGTTATTTTAAAGCTACTGACAAGATATTTTAAACACTTTATAGAAAAAATTTATCTATAGATTTTCATTGCGTTATCTTTATCTGTATATGTAAAATGAATGTATATATCTGAATATGTATAATGATTTCAATTTTGAATGGAAACAGTTATTTCTCCAGCAAAGGTTATTCAAAATAATCTCATTAAATTTTACAACTAATTATTTTAAAGTAATATTTATAAAATTATTAAATAATTATTTTTAAGGTTTTACGAGTAATAAATTTTTAAAAAAATTAAAAATATTTAAAAGAAATTTTACTAAAAGTGATAGTACTTTCACTAAAGCACTTTGTGTGGAAAGTTAAAATATTTTAAAAAGAACATTCGCAATGTACTTATTTAGAACAAAAAATATTTTACCATATTTTATATAATAAGACATACCAATTAACCATTTGTATTTAAGATATTCAATGCAAACAATATTTAAATTTTCTCTGAAATGCAGAAAAAAAGCATGATCTAAATGCAAGAAATTTATACATATTGTTTTTCAATTTTTACCATTAATGAATTGTATCATTTTCGTATTATTCTCCCCCTTTAACTTAAAATATGAAACTTTTAATAAATTTTTTATTCACTTGTTATAAAACTGAAAAAAAGGTAAGCATAAAACTAATATGTTGCGGTTCATAACTGCATATTATTATTATGCTTTTTATATTTTTATTTTATTTAAAATATTTAAAAATTCAGGGTTTACAAACAATTAATCAAGTATATAGTTTATAAATAATAATAAATAAAGTGGAAAAGTGTGTTCTTCAAATATTCCAATATTACTTTATTTCATTTTTACAAATATGATATTTATAAAAATTGTTCAATAATAAATTAACTTTATCTGAGTATGTCTTCATTGCTATAATAGATATTAAGAACGTAAAAATAAATATTTTCTATTATCCACTCTTCAAGAAAATTCTTCATTGGCAAAGAATAGGGAAAAAAATTCTTGACATTTTATTCTTCATAAATTATTATTAATTACATTTATGGTTTATATTTTTTGTAATCATTTTTTCTCTACTCTTTTGACTTACAAGAAAACGAAAATCTTGAAAAATTAAGAAAGGTTAACGCACAAAAGAATCTAGATTATATATAATTTATTTGAATTAATTCATTTAATTACTTTATTTGAAACTTTAATTTTATTAATTAAAATATACAAACTATTGCAGCTTATAAGAAAATGATATGAAGCCTTCAAAATAATTACATATGACGTAAATTTAGGTTTTTAATATTGCAAAGAACACGGAATATGATCTGCTTAGGATTTAAATTTACCTCAATGAATTTAGAAAATAACTAATGAAAGTAGATTTTGTTTATTTGTATCTTTTAATAAATCTATAAGCTAAAAAATAGATTTAATATATTGCTAAAACACTTATTTGAAGATTACATTTTGTTATAAAAAAATTTTGTTATTATTTTTGTGAAAACTTTTTACTTATGTGTTCCTATACAAAAATGTGCCTGGCGATGTTTCCATAAATCATATATGTTTTCATAAAACTATAAGAATGATTCATTAATATATTAAATTTAGGTATAAGAGTAATAAATTGATTTAGAAAATGACATTTTATAAATTAAAACATTTAAAACATGTTTTTTTTTTTTTTTTTTTTTTTTTTTTAAAATTTGTTTCTTATGTCACAGATATTACTTTCAAATTTACCCAATGTTGAATCTATTGTTATTAGATAATAGATTCAACATTGGGTAAATTTGAAAAATAATAGTATAACTAGTGGTTTCTCTTTTTTAAGAATTTACATTTAGACATGTCTTTTTCTATTTTAAAAATACATGCAAATTAATTATGAATAATTTTCCTGGTACACCTTAAATTATCATTATTATGAGTTCAATATATCTGCTAAACATTACGGGTATTTTATCATTTAGGAACATAGAGAGTTTTAACAGGTCTTCTATTTCATTAGAGTAAAAACAAAATCTAGAACTTATATATATGTTCTGTTTTATTGTTAATTTCCAAAGAAAAGAAAATTTAGAACATTTTGTAGAATTTTATTTTTTGCAGAAATTTAGAGCCTGTTGAATACTTTTTAAAATATCATTTTGAAAATTTAACTTGAAATGTAAAAATTCTTAGCTGATACCGACATTATTATATTTTATTAATTTCAGGAAATTTTTCATAAAATATATTTCATATGAAGGAGCCTATGTAAAATTACTATATTAAAAATTCCTCAGCCACATATTAAATAGGTGATTTTAAGCATCACATTTATCAGAATATGGTATATACAAATAACCAATCAATAAATAGAGTTGAGCAAAAATTTTAAAATGTAAGAAATTTTAATGTAGCTCTATACTATTTTAATTTTTAACGTTAGATCATATTTTACAAAAAATATTGCAAAATAGTCAAAATTTGAGAGCTTGGGTTAAGTTTAGTAACGTTTAATTTCGTCCAATTGTTTATTATGTTATCCGTATTTCTTAAAAAACGAAAATTTTAAAAAATTTAAATCTTATTTTCTTATAAAAATTGATCAAAAGCATAAACATCAATAGAATTTCGTTTAATTTCTACAATAAAAGAAATCTTACAAATTTAGGCAATTTTTTTGCAATGAGTAGTTCCTAAAATATGTATTTAAATTCTTTTATTTATTAGATAAGTTATGTATTTTAAGATTTGTATTTGATAGATGTTATATAAATATGACAAACAAAAGTCTAAAAAGCAAAATTTCAATTCTTAATATATTGACAAATATGAAACTGATTTATTTAAAAATTAGTCATTTTAAATGTATCATATGCAACGAAATGATAGAATGAAATAACAATCTTATTAAATAAAGTCTGTATTAAATTTTGCTTTTCAAAATATTCTATTAAAATTATATAAAGCGTTGCTTTAAGCACTGGTTAAAAGTATAAATATAATATTTTCATAATACATTTTATGTAATTAATATTAATCATTTGAACTATGAAATTCACTGTCAAAGGATTGGAAACTGAAAATGGTAGGTTGTATCAATATATTTATTTTTAACGAAGAAATTCTAATATCTCATTATATTGGTTTATATGTTTGATAAAATAAAATTCAGGAAAGAAAAAAAAGGAAATAATAAATAATGATGCTAATGAGCATACTAATTTCAAACAAAAAAATAATAAAAATTATTGGAATGCGTGTTAGATATTATAAAATATTTATCTATGTTCTTTTCACATCATTTAAATATAAATAATTATGAGTATATATAATTATTCAATTAATGGTTGTTTGCATTAAAACAACTGATAACTTAATGCTTTAAGCAGCTTGACTGTATACTTATCGAGTATTTTAAAATGGTTATGTATCAATTTAATTATAAATTTAAAATATACACTTAAATTGATGCATAAAATTACTTAAATAGGACGAAACTTGTCGATGACCTCTTCATTTAACTCTTAAATATTTATCATTCCCCATTCTGTGGATTTGGATCCTACATAAATTAATTAATTATACAAGAAATATAAGTGTGAAACAAAATGTGGCCAATTTCTATTAACAAGTATATCTGTAGTTCCTTGTGAAACAATTTAGTAAAGTAAAATATTAACAATAATTTATATTATTTGCGTTATTTTAAATCCAAGTATTTCTATATAAACTGCACAAGAAAAAAACAGAACAATAAATTTTTTCATCAAGTGTATTCCCTAACGGAAGTTAAAAAATTTCTGTATTTAAAAATTTTAATTAAATTCTATTTTTAAAAAACCTGATTTATATTTACTTTTAAATTAAGAATAGTAAGTTAGACAGCAGATTGCATTCTACAACTCTATAAATAAGAAAACTAATCTATCTTCACTTAGGTTAAATGAGTGTGATTTTTATAGATATTTCTTAAAACTTTAGATCTTGAAGGATTTACTTAATTATCAAAATATATGATGCAGAAAAATGTGAAATAACTATCTCAGTTTTCGTAAATACAGTTTTCTTTCATTTTCTGTAAGCGAGTTGAGATAAACAACGTTAAAATTCAATTGTTAAGAATTTTACTCACATCCAATCTCTTTCCTTAACTACGTCAGCGAAAATATAAAAGGGTCTATGCAAGCAATAGTATATAAGAGAATTTAATTTTTGTAAATTAGCTTAGTTCTAAGAAAGTTATAATTTTTCCTTGACGAATTGGACAGTAAAACTCAAGTGCTTAAAATAAGAAGTATATATATCAGTGGTTTATGAAAAATTGCGAATAATTTCTTAAAAATATTAGAAGAGAGAAACTGAACTCCTTTTTCAAATAAACTATTCAAAGAAGTAAAATTAACACTTTTTCTTATAGAAAATAGTAATAATGTGAGTCATATAAATTAAATTTCAGAAATAATGTAAAATTTCAATTAAGGAACGTGAAATGGGTATATGTTTCCACATAAGAAAAAACTGATGTTGTTTAGTAAATTTTACTGTGGTTCGGCAAATACAATTAGTCAAATAAGCTTAACAAATTTTTAACTCCTTTTTATAAGTAAATAATATCTAAAAAAGTTCTTTTAAATAAAAAGAAAATTATAACTTTTTAGCGCTTGATGAAACTTGATCAATTTTTACTCTCACTTTTTTATTGTAATTGAGTTAAATGTGAAAACAATGTTTTTAATATATTGGATAATTATAAAAACTAACTTAGCAGTTTTCAAAGCAAATAATTAATAAAATATTGTACCGTTTATGTTTATTCAATATAACTTTTTTCACATAAGTGTCTCATAAAATATGAGATTGAATTTATTATCAAATCATCTTCTTAATAAATAACGAATTTATGTTAACATTCGTGTTTCATGTATTAATTTCTAAACTTGCTAACAGTTAAAAATACAATTCCGTCTTCAATAACTTAGAAACCCAATTAATAGATTTTCCAATTAAGTATTACATCTCGTAAGTAGTTCCAATAAATTAAAATTTAAGTAATACTTAAATTTTAATTATTAATTACAATTTTAATTATTAATTTAAATTTTAATTATTAATTACAAGTTTAAGTAATACTTAAACTTGTAATTAGTTTTACTTATTTTTGCTTACTTGTACTTATTTTTGCTTAAGTGATACTTAAGCAAAAATACAATAGCGTAAATAGTACAGCACATTGGGCACATATTATCTCAGGATTATTTTCAAAAACATGAAGGTGTTGTAAATCTTTATAAACATTAATTTCATTTGCGAAGATACTAGTGCATCTTTCATCACATTTGTTATAAGTTAAGTTAGAAACAATATTCTCCATTTAATTTTAGTCGCAGTGCAAGTGAAGTAAGTCTGAGCTCGGTATTTCCCTTTCTGTCTCCAGATGTAAGTCACGTCGCTATCGAATGCTCCTCTTTTTCGACATTAAGTGACATCTGGCGGAGACAAGTGAAGTAGGATTTTCTCTTGCTTGTCACGTACTTTTGAAATGGTGACATTTTAAGAGAGATTTAATCTCAATCCATTAGGTTGAAAGGAATTTTGAAAAATTATTCTTGAAAGTACATTTTGCGAAAATTATTTTCCTGCCATTAAATAAAAACTAAAATGAAATCCAATCCTAACAACTGCATACCAACGTAAATTAAACAAATATTATCTTTCTTCTACATGTTTCACATTTCTTAAATGTTTAGAAAAACTGAATTTAGAAGTATTTAAATATCTCAGTCTGAGGGAAATTTTATGATTTTACCTATTAAAAGAGCAAGTTAATAATTCACAATTTAGAAACTGATTATTTTCATAATAATGAATTCAATTTTAAGGTTACAAAATTTAATTTATTAATTAAATTATAAAAATTATAAAAATTGTGTTATAAAAATTGTCATTTAATTGCGTAATCAAATATAAAAATGTTCTTTCCTATGTAACACATGTTGAACTATGGTGGATATTTGGAAAATATTTTCATTCATTAAAAAATTGCAAATTTAATTTAAAAAAATTAAAGATAAAAATCTCGGAATAACTTTCCGATAATATCCAGGTATAAAAGTTTTTAATCTGAAATTATATTTTAATATATAGATATAAAATACACATAAAATAATAAATATAAAAAGTAAAAATAAGTAACAATCCTATTTAATTTAGTTTTAATTTAAATTAGTAATTAAGCTTCAACTATTTGCAATGACTGATATGAGCATATCACTACCAGACTTAACAAAGACATCATCTGGTACAGAAGTGATTGAATCTAATGCTGCAATCATCTAATGCGGATCAGTTACATGTAAAATCTGCGACTGTCATTAATGCTTATTAATTACATTAATGTTCCTTTAACAATGAATTTTATTTTCATTACATTAGTACGATGCACTTCCCGATGAAGTAATTCTCTTGATTAAATACATTATATATATATATATATATATACCTTTATTACTAGCTATATATATATTCTTTCTGAATACAATATAAGCTGCTATTAAAGGTTATCTCTCATCAATATAATTAACAAACTGCGCGTGTTATCGATTGGAACATGATTAAAAGTTTAAATATTTATTTTCAAGTGGTAATGCCATTTTAATATAGGAAAAAATTTCATTATTAAACTGTCTACTAAAGCATCACATTTTTCATAACTTCATTCTTATTGAAAATCTATTAATTTATTCAGCTTTAGTACATAACACACTCTTTGATGAAATTAATATGCACTTTATGACTACAGTCACATACATTAAGATAAATGTGCAATGATAGATCAATATTTTAAATTAAATCGTATTAAGTAAAAACGCTTAGTAATCATATATACATGTGAAACGAAAAAAGTTTTATGCTATCTTCTTAAGATACGTAATTAAAAAAATTTTAATTTTTCTTCAAAATTATCTTTAAGAAGAAATGCAAATTCTTCTTTGAAAATTATGTTTATAATTTCTAATTTAAGCCAAAAATTATCACTTTCTAAATTCTTATATTTTGTTCATGACTGTAGTTTTTCATTTACTAAACTGTTTTATCGCCCAAGCTATAGTTTTAGTTAAATGTAAAATTCTAAAATACTGAATTTATATGGCATTTATCTGAACTTAACTGCATTACATTGTTTACTTCCTTCCTGGTATATTAATATAAAGACAAACCGGTTTAATACAGGAATCTACGTCATTTTTAATACATCTCTGTAAGTTTTAAGCGAAAAAAACTTAAAAGCAGGTTTGTGGCGATTTCTTTTTACTGCTAGAACCAAAATACTAAAATTAAAATAAAAATGCACATTGCATCGGAAAGCTAGCTCTTAAAATATATGGCAAGAGTCTAATAGGGGTAAGCGTTCCCCTCCTATGGTTTTATTTGTAAATGCGGCAGTGCTGAGTGCTGTATGCTGAATGGGGATATGAAAGGCATAAGAATAAGTAGGCTGACTGAAACTAAGAATTATAGAGCAGACAGGAATTTAAGGAATGACATGCAAGGGTAGGAGGGAGGGAGTGCTGACTATGGTCACACATCGGAAGGGAAATAAGCGATGCCTGTTTTATATGTTACTCCCTCCTTTAGTGTACCCTTTGTTTGTATGCCCTTCTATCCGCAATGCAGGGGGACAGGGGTGGGGTAAGAGTAGGGCTATATAGGGATCTGAAAAGCCCAACCATAGCGCATTTGGCTGTAGAAGCGGGAACCAATACCTACCTCAGATCACCCATTCTTCTGACGACTCGGATGATGATGCGCGTTGGACTCCGTGTCATTTCAGCCTCCAACCATTCTTGTGCTCTTGCGTATCTTCCCTTCAGATGCTCTCATTCCGCTGTTCTTGCATCATCCTTTTTTTCCTCCTCCTTGTTTCTTGGAAGCTTTTGTTATTCCCCTCTGAAATCTTTTTCAACTGGTAAGTTTTTTTATATTTTTATAATTTCTTATCTTATAGTCTCAAGTCTGTGTTTTTATTTTTGGTTTTTCCGGTAAAGTATCCTATTTTGGCTTTAAGGATGATAGACTGATTCTCAAATGCTCAAATGGGGTAAGTGAAAACCCATTTTTGGCCGAAAGGCTGACACTTTCTAAATTCCTTTGCTCTTTATAGTTTTCTTTATCTATTTTAATGATATTTATTATTGACTTACCAGTCAGTTTAGAAAATTTTATTCAAATACTTATCTGAAATTTTAAATTCATTATTTAAAGTTTAAATTAATAGTTTAATTTGATAAAAACGAAAGTTTCTGCTATTTTTACTCCTTTTAAAATTTTATAAATATTTCTTTCATTAGATTCAAGGGGTTTCTTTAAATTTTTTCTACGAAAAATTAGTCATTCCTTTTCAGAAGAGATTTAGCTTTTGGAAGTTAAATATAATTGCAAATTTTCGTATTTGTTTGCTTTTACAATTTCAGTTTTTACAATATCGTTTTCTTAATTCTTAAATAAAAATATCAACACCACTTTTCTCCCTATATCATATTTTTGGCAGAATACTTTTATTAATTTTGTGACCTGATTATTATTTGAATGAATCAGCTTTGTGTTTGTATAAGAGAGCTGATTTAGAGGGAATACAAAAGCTTCCTACTATGTTCATATGCATCTTCTTGGAAAACAACTGTTTCTGAAAATTATATATTTATTTAAATCCTAAATTTTGTGGAAAAAAACTCAATTTTGTATTTTAAGATAAGTTGTAATATTTAATATAAGTTGTTGTCGAAATCAGTTCTGGTTCATAAATGCATTTACCCTTGAATCCATCTGGTGATAAAAATAGATAGCTGGGTGTTTATTGTTTCTAAATTTTCTTTCTTGTCCATATCTAACCTTTTATGTATATTAAAAAATACAGAATATTAGCACTTTACGATATAAGAATATAATTATTTATTTAAATTAATAAATTTTACTAACAAATTAAAACATAAATAGTTAAGATAGTCTTAATAAATTCATTATTTAAGCATGTTGATCTTATATAATTATATATTTAATCCTTTACATAAAAGAGATATTCATTTATACAAAATAAATTTAATAATTATGCTAATTTATTAAGATAGAATAATTAATTTAGTTTAGTTTATGTTCCTTTAACAACGTGTCATAGAAACATGATATATTTTAATCTGCTACCTTTAGAAGATAAATGGCCAAAGTTTCATGGAACATTCCAAAAGTCAACGTAAGTGGAGATTTTCAGAGTGGCCTGCTACGTATACTGAAGGTATACCGGAGGGCAAATGATTATCAGGATACATTCAGTATACGAACAGGAACCTCTTCTTTTTCACCTCAGCCTTGGACGAAGCCTGGAGACAACAAGCCGAGTTGTAATTAGTTTGAAGGTTAGGAGAACCTTGGTAGAAGGATTAGCATTAGATCAAATAAAATATTTATTTAAAAAATTAATTTTAAATGCAAATATATATTAGATTATTTTTCAAAAAAGAATAAAATTTTATTATGTAAATAATTATTATATATGTATTTAATTATGTTTTTAAAGTATATTTCTTATAATAAAGTGTACTTCGTACTGAAATTTCTATTTAATATTAAACTTTGAGTAAACATTCTTTGAGAGTTCAATTTTAATATTTTTTTCATTCCATTCATTTCATTCCATTCTTTCATTCTAAGTAATTCTTTACAATTTAATAATATTAGAAACAGATTTTCATATGCAGAAAATAATTTCAAAAGCTACTGTTAAATTATGAAGAGCAAACTATTTTTATATTTATCTTGAAATGCAATAAACGCAATTTTTAAATAAAAAAAAATTCTCATAAAATATTCAAACTTTCTACAAAAACTGCAGTGAAACTCTATTAGTTACATTATATTTTTATTACCTAATGTTGCTTATTGTTTTTAAATTTAAACTTAAGCATCTATCACACTAATATATGCTGATAAGTTATATCAACATTGCTTGTAATATTTTATTATAATGTTATGACATAACACTTATTAAAAATAATTTCTTGAAACTCCTTGATTTTCTCATTAATCATTCTATAAGCAAGGAAAACGCAAACACAAAACTCATTGACATGGATTATACAATGCATCCAATAAAACATAAGGAAAACTTTAAAATTGTTAAACTGTAGAACTGTTGTTTACTATTGACACTTTAAAATTTATAAATTATTGCTTGATTAATATAAATTAAAAACTTTGGTTTTCATAATATGCCAATTTTTTATATTCTTTATGTTGAAAATAAAGCAGTTTTAAATGTGATAATAAATAGACAAATACATTCATGAATTAAAATAATAATATTCAAAATGTATATACTACATCTTCATCTCTTTTTATTATCATTATAAAAATATTTATACCATACACAGTATATATCTAAAATTATTATTATATATACATTACAGGTACGTAAAAAATTCCCATTACCCATTTTTTTCAGCATATTTTTACTATTTTGTATAAATTAAAAATATTATAAACAGGCAAATATTTTAAGTGTATCGTGTTATTTTTATCCCAAAATATCCTATAATTTTATATAGGAAATAAGTTCATAGAAAAATATAAAAGTATTCATTATTCGTGCAGCTAATTTGAGAAATTTTTGTGCAGCTGCAGATTTCAAGAAATTATATTTTCTTCTTTCTGCTTGACTGTAATATTTTTTAAATAATAAACGTACCTTGGTGTTGCCATTTTTCTTTTTAATAAAAACGTCAAAACCAGCATATTCACTTTTTTCTTTATAGTACCAAAAAATTTTAAAATAAAAGATTAGATACAAATTTAAATTGCAGATTAAGCAGTTCAGAGCTAAAATTTTCTCTGATTGGAATTTATTAATAAAAATACAAAAATGTGCAACGTCATATTTTAGATGACAGAAGGATATTAATGAGATTACTTTAATAATTAAAATTCTTTATGGTGTAAAAATTGTATGTTATCTATGAATTTATTAAATTCAACCATTACTAAAATATACTCATGGATAATTTTGAAATCAAGTAAAAGATATATTTATTAACAATTTATAATTTCTAACTTTTTTAATTGCTCTTAACTAATAATTATAATTATATTATTTATATTATATAATATTATATTAGTTATATAAATATTTACAATATTTATATAAATGATTAATATATTTTTTAATAATAATTCTGTTTCTTTATCAGATTTATGCATACACATTGCATTTAAAAGTGCATCATTCAAGTGCTTGTAAAAGTAGAAGATAATACCATTTTATATATCTCACTCGTCTATTTAAATAAATTTTATATTAGTTTTCTTTATCTACATTATTTTGTACAATGATAGCTTTCTTATACCCATAATTAATAAGTAAAAATAAGGTCTTAAGAAATGAATATTTTATTCATACGAATCATATTAAATGTCTTTGTTGGAATTTTAATTTTTAAAAATAACTCGATTTTATTTTTTTATTTAAATAAGCATTTTATTAAAATTTGAATTAACATTTAAATTTTTTAAAAAAAAATTATTGACGACTTAACAGGTTATTGTGTAAAATTTTATAATTTTCTATTTCTATTCATTAATTAAATATTTAGTTTTTATTCGAAACAACTTTTTTATTATTTAGCCTTAAATTTTTAGATTTATAAAACATAGGAAAAATCTAACGCAATCTATCGAGTAATGATTGATTTTCATTTATTTATGTTAGCTTTCTTTTACTAACTTACACTTAGAAACATGTAATTTGAGCATTTTCTAACAATTCAGAAGAAATTTGAATAATTACAATATATGAAATATTCCCATTATTAAAGAAACCTCCACTGAGCAATATTTAATGGTTTCTGATTTTACATTATTAATTTAATGATATTGAAAATTTTAAAGTACATGAAAATCTGCTGTAAAATATTAAAAAACATTTTTCTATATAAATTCACTTAATCAGATGCAAAAAATTGTCATAAGAAGAGCATTCTTGAAATATCTATAATGGAAACATAATCAAAATGGTAAATTAAATAAAAAATTATTTGAAAATGTTTTTAGCTACGAGAAAATAAAATACAATCAAGAAAACATTAGTTAATTTGAATTCAAGTATATTAAATTTTCTATATTAAAAAAAATATGAAGCACAATATTTTTCAATTAACTGGAATACAAAACCAAAGATGGATGTAAGCTATTGAAAAGGACAAATTAATATAAATTCAGAAATATTATAATTATATTATTTATCATAAATTTTTTTATATGAATTATCAGAAAATAATAAAAATTATGATGAGAAGTAATTCAATACATATATATGTAAATTTTTCTTAGCTAAAGTAGACATAATGTATTTGTATATTTTCAAAGGAATGACAGCTGAAATGAAAATTGAAAACCACAGCATTTATAAAATTATACATGACCAAATAAACTTCAGAAAAATTGCAAAGTCTCATGCATATTATGTAATAAAATATATAAGTATTATAAATGTCTAAAAATCTCGAAATAAATCCCTTGATAAATATAACTGTTCAGTAAAAAAATTCAGGTAAATAAAAAGTATCAAATTTCATCATTCAGAAATGTAGAAGGAATTGTGATAACGTATAATTTAAAGTTGAATAACTGGAGAGATATTTTCAAGGTTGAGGTTTTTTTCTTCAGCTAAAAGATCATTAAATTCTTAAGCTTAGCAGAGCATAAGAATTAGTAAAAGATTATTAAAAAATTTTCTTTTAAACATGCTAAGAAAGTTTCATTAGTATGGATTTATGCATATTCCTTAGCTAATGTGCAATCATGCACAATATTTAATCTTATTTTTAACAGATAGCAAAATTTTCATCTCAGCAATAGCCTCGAAAGTCGTAAAGTTGTGTTATTATAACGTTAAAAATACACCTCTTGAGTAATAATAATGAAGTACTGTTAATGTTTCTTTTGATATATATATATATATATATATATATATATATATATATATATATATATGCGGAAAGAAATTCAATTATTTAATTATACAAATAAGGAAGTAATAAGATATATATAATAAGAGTAAACAAGTATTTACATGAAAACATAAGTGGAACCCATAAAGAAGAATTAGATTTTGAATTTTCTATACGAATAAAAGAGAATTCCAAATTAAGAAAATCAGAAATTAATAGCGAACGTAGGTAAGGATATATTTATCACAGCACATGTGTAATGTAATTCAATATCTTCTTTAGCTTTTTACTAATTATTGAATTATATTTTAAAAATATTTATTCAAAAATACAAGCAGTCTATTAATTAGTTTAGAAATAAATAAAAACGTAAGTTTTCATGCATGTTTTTTACTATGAGTTTACTAATCATCTTTACTAACTTTCAGTTAAAAAATTGATTATTTATTACTTAAATCAAGTTTTTATCAATGAAATAAGGAATCTCATATGAAAATTAAATTCGCCGGAAACTTAAAAAAGTAACAATGCAATTTATTAAAACTTAAGGCTCTAGCATTTTTGAAGAAGATCAAAATTTTTTAAATAAATTAAAATAAATACTTGAAGTAACTTCACAAAGTAAAAATATTCTAAATTATACTGGAAAATAATTTACCAAATAGTTTACTCAAATTTTTTCTTAAGATTTTCTGCAATTACTCAAATTTGAGATTTTTCAGACTTTATATATAATTAAAGTTACAAGTACTCTCTATTTACATACAGACATTCTTTGAAGTTATCCTTTACTCTGGAAAGACTTGGAAAGTATTAAGTTCTAAATCTTTTTAAGTTCCAGTGCAATTCTTTTCACACAGAGAATAATTCGCGAAAAATATTATTTTATCTATGTATAGGAAAAGAAGTTTTTTTAGAATAAAACAACTTACCGTAACACATGCCGTTCACAAACTTGTACTTATGCAGAAAGAATTTTTAATATAAAAAAGAGTTTAATAGATTTTTCTGAAATTATCTTTAATTATTACAGTAACGATAGATAATTTATATTAAAAAATTAATTTTCCTAATATATGTATATATCTTGCTCTGTATATATATATATATTAGATAGGGGAAAAAGAAATCCATTATTTTTACGTGAACTTTATGTAACTTCTTTTGGATTCACTTTGTAAAAAGGTTTAAAACAGCTTTGTATGTAGATTTTTAGGTCTTGCGCGTTACGACTGCTGACACGCGGTTAACTTCGATCATTTTTGATATTTTATAGACATTTTCGACGATGTCGTATCCACATGCGAAGTGCATCTTTAACATCAAAAATACCCAAAAGGAATCGACGAAACAAAAATTGTACGTAACTGGTTGTTACAGTCTTATATAGGACGATAAACACCTTTCACAATTTTAGCCACCCGGCTATCTTTTTCGCCGTTACAAGAGAAAAACGAAAAAGTATCGAATTTTCTGTTTGTTGTCTTCCATTTTTAAAACCTTGTACTCGTAACTGAATTAATCAAACAAAAAACCGCAAGAGGATATTTTAGCGTCAAATGTCACCTTTACAACGAGCATAAATCTGAAATTGTTTGATAGATACCTCACGAGATATCGATCACTACAGGCGTCTACCGAAAAAATAATGGATTACTTTTTCCCCAAACTAATATATATATTAAAATAGTTAAATAAATTTTATAAATTCTAAATCTGTTTGTTTTGTCACTGGTGTATTTTGTAATTAAAATACTTTAAATTTTGGCATGGAATTAACTGTGATCACCGTAATCAGAAACAATTTATGCTTTATATATGACAAACCAGTTCTGAAAAGTGCATGAAGTAAAAATTATCACAAAAGAAGAATAAACGATAGCTGAGAAATGTTAAAAATATACTGAAGTATATTAATGTATAGTGAAGTATATTTACTAATTGCATTAACAAAATTTGGTATATATAACATTCACAATTGCGTAACACTAAATTATGAAAAATATCACAATAATGATATATAAAATTGATGAAAAGGGAAAAATTTGAAAGTTTACTTTTGCTGTGACAAAAACAATTGTAGTAACTTCTACATCATGTATTGCTTTCGAAATACATTTTTTTATTAGAATTAAAAATGTTTAATGAACTCAGATCTTAAATAGAATCTAAGTAATACACAAAGTTTACATTATAGCTACATTTATGTTTTTGATTACAATCTCTATATCTGATGATATAATTTCAGAATCTGATATAATTCATAATATTTTTAAATATTTCAACACTGTAGTACCCATATTTCAAAACAACGTCCAATGTTTTTGAGCCATTTTTACAAATCAAAGGAGAAAGTTGTTAAGCACCTTATAACTTAACATGCTACAACCATCAAACGTTTTTTATAAAGAGAAAATAACTAGAAATTTTTACGTAAGTTAGATGATACAATTAAATTTTCGAATGTTATAGATGTTTTCGTGCACCAGCTAGACTGGCAATATGGGGTGCGCTGCTCCTCTTTTCCAACTGAACCGTAATGAACTTTTGAATATTTTTATTAAATTATTATTAATGCTTGGATGTAATTCGTAATCTAAGTAATCGAGATTATTTTAAAATTGCTGATTCAAATTATTTTGTTAGCTAATAAATAATTTGAAGATATGTATACATATGTATATTGGAATCCGTTGGATGAGTATCCTATAGCTCTAATGTGATGTAAGGTCATGAATCCTTTATACTTGGTTATGTATCTTTATAGGAAAAATCTTAAAAAGATACATAACAAGTTTTAAAATAATGAAAAAATTAATAATATTCATTTTGATTTTATTATTTTCAGGCCAAATTCCTCATTTCATTTTACTCCGATTATTTATTTCAGGCTATAGAATAAATACGGAAATTAAAATGTTTGTTCTAAAAGTCTTTAACAGTAGAAAACAGTTTTCATTTAAGAAAGAAAATTATTACGCCCACACACGTACTTCCATTGATAAAAAATTTTTAGTTTCATTTTCATCACTGTAGAACACATTCCTATTCTGTGAGCGAATGAGTGGTAAATTAAAAGTTAAAAATTGCTTTTTAAAGACAAAAATTTAGGTAACTTTTAACATTTAAGTACTATTAAGAATAATTTGGGTATTGGAAGTATAAAATTATTGATATTTGTTAGTTTACAAGGAAATTTTTAAAAAATTTCATCCAATGAATAAAATGAGATAGTAAAAATATTTTCTTATTAAGTTAGCAGATCAAAATTACTCACTAAATTTTGTATTTATTTCCCAATAAAATAAATATATTAATTAAATAGTAAATATTTATTTGCTGTTTTGTAATCAACAGTGGCGATGGAAGTTTCAGGCAAATGAAATTCAATATCGAATAATACTTTTCAACTTAATATTCTCACCGCTTTCCATCAGTAACAGAATAACTGTCAAATCAATATATAGTCAGTAGAAGAACTCAAATAAAAGTATTAATATACAGAAGGGTTTACTTATATTGTTAAATGATAATGAAGAAGATAATTTGATAAATTGAAATAAATAGCAGAGACTTTTTGCCAAAAAGTCAGTAAATTTAGAGATTATGGGAAATAATTATTGTAGAAAAGTTATAAATATACAAGGAAATTTAAAAAAAAGATATTATTTATAAAAATTAATGTATAATAAAGATATTTATATAGGATATTGTAAGTTTTCTTATTTATTAATTTCTCTAACACATGTATCAATATTTATTATTTAAAAGCAAAACTATACCTTAAAATTATTATATTATTTTCTATTATATAAACTTTTATGACTTTAGTAAGTTATAAAAGTTTCAAAATTGAGTTATTTAAAATTCTTTTTGTTAAAATGTTTGCAACATTCAGGTTCATACCAGGAAGAAATTTATTAAATATAAATTGTGACAGAACTTATGGTTTTTAATTACTGAGGATGTATTTGTTCTGCTGTTCCTAAAGTTTGTATTATTAATTTTTACTACTTAAAAGCAACACCAGTTTTACGACACCATTATATGTCATTCATTTTATCGGCTACTTATTATTTTCTTCTATGCAAGTGCAAGCCCCTTATCTGGGTAAATCATGTCCTACTAGAAGCAGAAAGGCTACTGCAGAAGCTTTTTTTGAATTAATTCCATCAGAAATGCCCGATGACTTCATAAATGACTAACTGAGGCTTTGATACACGTGAACTTGCAGAGTACAACAATTGGATGGCGGTAATAAAAACACGCAATAAAGCTCTCGTAAAAAAATAATGATATCATCGTAAGTCATCATAAAGTGGCTACGCTCGTAATGTTGACAACTTCTTTAACACTCCATATTCTCTTACTGCGCTCCGTGTCAAAAGTTTCATGATTTCTGTGAGTGACGATATAACTACCAGATATAGGCACTGAGATCTGTTGTTTAATTTTTAATACTGTCACCTCCATCACGTATTGTTTTTATATTAAACTCCCAATGATGAAATCAGTAAATCATCTGGTGGAATTTTGATTAAATAACAGTAAATAATGATAACAAGTGTTTCATTTCAAATACTTGAAATTTGAGTAATTTGGAAAGTATCATCAATTAAAAAAACTGATAATCAAAACTAATTTAAGACAATAACCTATTGCATTACACTTTTATCTTCGTATTATTGCTACACAGGATAGCTAAACTCAGCAAAATACTTCGTAAAACTGAAGCAAGATTAAGAAATGAAGTTAACTTATGTGAACTGACACCCTCATCTCTTTATTTTAAAATTGTACAATGCGATCTAAATTAGATCCTCCCGAACACGATAGGTTTTAGTTAAATCGATTATCGCACTTGCTTCTTTTAACAGAAGGACAAAGATATGCCTTAGTTGACTATTACGGCCTGGTACGTATCCCTTTATTCTGTGACACAAAACTGTGTAACTCAGACACTGAACTTTAAGTAAGTGGGCAAATCACACATATGTTCTTGAAACTCTTAATCTTCAGATAATGTTTTTCTTTTACTTTTTAACATATTTTACATAAGATTTTTGTTAGATATTTTGTGTTTTCCTTTGTTCAATAATTTCAAAATTGTTTTTATTGAATCGTTTTTTTCTGATAATTTAAATTAAACGTAAACATTGATGCAGTCTATACTTGACTCGATTTATAAAAGGAAATTTCCACTTTATTTTTATTACACATTATTTATCATTAGTTTAGTAAAATGTTCGAGTCTATTGATTAATTTTTTTATGCTGCTAGTTTGTCCAGAGGCCTGAAGTGTGTGTTTGAAGTGATCCAAAACTAGTGAAAAAGCCTCATCTTTTCCTTCCAGTAAAACATAACAAATCTTATCATCTTGCTTTTATTTAGAATAATTTATAAGGATTGCCATTTATGTTTCAAACATGCAAAACGTACAAAGATAAAATTTCAAGTCCACTAAATAAATGAATTTAAATGAAATGATAATTTCAACGAATTCTCTATGCTAAAATTTACGAGTGATAAAATCCAATTTCAAATAATATAACTCCCAAAATATGAACGATATAAATGTAATACCACTATAAATAACAATACATAATAAAATATTTGAATGAAATAAAACATAAAATGCGTGCATATAATGCCTTATAATTTATACTGAAATAAGTTATGCTTATGATGGGTTTTACTTAGCTCTGGTTAACAATGATGATTTATTAGATAAATTTGAATTAAAACTGCAAAACTATAAGGATAAAGTACACAAAATGATCAAGTGCCATGCATGCTTTTATAATATTATTCCTTAATCTGATGAGAAAACTATAGCTCTATTTTTTCAAAACTATTAATTAATGTTAGGTTATTTTTTATATAATCATTATATTAAAATATAACACATTCAGTTTAATGTGTAATACAGGCATTCAAATATATTTATTAACCCGAAATGTGCTTAATTGCATATTTAAGTGAATGTATATCAACAGAAAATATATATATTCAGAAACTGATCAAAATAATTTAATTTATAATACCATATGGATTGCGCAATTTTATTTGGTGTAGAACCATTTTTAACAATTTTGGAGACACTCCGAAAAAATATATACATGCATATTTATGTGTGCGTATATATATATATATATATATTAAAATCCTATATTAAAAGGTTTTTTTAATAAATGTGTTCAAAGTTAAACAAAAAAAAGCGAATCATTCCCGATTATCTTATTAAAGATAATCGGGAATGTTATAACTTGGAATATCTGAAATGTTTCCGATTATCTTATAACTTGGAATATCTGAAGTGGAGTTTTTTTAACATTGAACGAATTTAAAAAAAGACTTTTAAAATAATACTTTTAAAAATTTTCTAGACTTTTGAATATAAGAAAAAATAGTTTTGAATAAAAAGTTTAACAAAATGAAATATATAATCCCTTTCACTTTTTTTTAATAAAGAGAACAAAATTAACAGATAAAAAGGGTCATTCTATTGATAGCGTTAGACTTGTGACAATGAAAACGCTTATCTCAAAGTAGAATGCTAAAGCTAATCGCTTAGAGAGTCACTTTGTTTCTTAAGGCTTGATTTCATTATATTTGTCCCATCCACTGCCAAGATTTATGGTAACGATTCTTACAAACGTGTAATTCCTGAGTTTTATTACCGATAACTTTCGGACAACAGTAGAAAGAGAGAAATGTCTTTTACCTAAATTACGATCTAATGTCAAAAGTACAATATAAAATACACTCCCTACTATTTATTTCGGGGGCGAACATTACTTGAGTGAGTTATACTAATTAAATAGTCTCTTCGATGCCCAATCCCAGTTTTCTGGTATGCCAATGAAGAAAGGATCGTTGCCCACCAATGAAATCCAGAGGATGGTCCAAGTTATTGAGCAGAAGACTCTATGTTTTTGGTGTAACACAGTGGGTGGCCTGTAAACCGTCAGCTTTGCATTTAGATGCCGTCGTAATTCCTTCTCACCCTAACGTCCGGAGGAGTAAACGTCATAAATTTGAAATTCAAATATGAATACCTGCCTTGCATTTGTGAATTCGTCAGCAAGGGGTTTCAGCAAGGGGCACCATAATAATTTGTCTTTTCTTCTTTATATAATATACTACACTTTAAGAGAATAAATTCACCACGCAAGTAAAATTTATTTGACTAATTCAATTTATTTTAAACAAAATATATTACATTTGGTGCCAAAATTACACTTTCTTTAAGATCTTTCCCAGTGTTTCTGAAGAATCGATTAGGAAAATGTGGTGCAGTTTAAATGCTTTTTAATATCGTTTGTTTCGTGTATTTCTTAATTTTTCATGCATTTAAATTTTTGGTAAATGTCACAGACAGGAAATTTTTTCGAAGTAGTATCCATGTATTTACCAGTTACATATTTATATATATTTACTCTTTTTGTGTTTATCAAATAGTTTTAAAAATATTTTCAATAAATATTTTAAATTGATACCTAGTTTATGAACTACTTCTGTTCTTTGTATTGTTGACAATCTGACTCACATTAGCTGCTAATTTATCTCTGACCCTTCTTATTAAAAATCATATAAATAAGAGCAAAGCATAAACCCTATGAAGTTAGTAAAAGTTAATTAGAAGTTAGTCAGGATACTTATCTCAATTACCTTTGTGTTATAAATATTGGGAGAAAAGTCATAAAAAAGTAAACAAATTTAAGTGCATAAAAAATGTTTTTCCTTGTCCTAGTATTTCCGCTTTAAGAGAAGCAGTAAATGAAATAGAAAAATATTTATTTATTCATTTCTTTGTATAAGGCCCTGGTGGCCTGGTTAGTCTGAAAGTTTTCTCTCTATCGGAATGTAGAGAGTTCAAATGCCGACCCAACCTAACATCCATCGTATTCGCTAATAGCAACTGGATCACTCTAAATACATCGTTGTCACAGTGTTTACCATGTGAAACAATACCTCTGGCAGATCAAATCTGCGGGTCTTCTGCTTAGGCCTGCATCTAAATAACGAAATTACTTTGCCGAGTTTCAGGGCAATGGTGTATGTATGTATTTGTTTAAGTTTTCAATTAAATTTTTATCTTTAGTTAGGATTGCTACTCTCAATGGGTTACTCTTTATGTAAGTTGCCATTACTTCTCCCTCTTGTAGTGCTGAAATATGGAAATCCTAGTAGCCAGCAGGCATTCGAAGTAAATATTTGTTTATATTCGTGAGTACAAAATCAAATATAAAGAAAAATGAGTATAAGTTATGGGAAGCATTATTCATAGATATTGTTTAATTCCATAAGAAGTGTACAGTGAAATATTAAAGTTATGGGAAAAGAAGAGTTTGTGCATTACTATTTTCTTTTGAGTAATTATGAATGATACTTAAAATCATTATTTATATTATAATTTTCTTGCAGCAAAACAATATAAATTAGTATCCTAAAAAAAATCACGATTTCCTGACTCATACCCATCTCTTTGTCTGAGTTACATTTGATACAGTCTTTACTTCTTTTTTGTTGTTTCAAGAATTGTAGTTTCAATGAACTCTTGCAATAAAATTAAACGCCCTTCGATAAATTAATGTTGCTTCACATATTTTACATTTTTAATTAGGTGATCTATATACATAAACTTGAAAATTACTAAATAATTTCCTATGTATTTTGTTGCACGAGGGCCCGTTACATTCTTTGACTAACGCGTCATTGTAGCCAAACCATCAAATGATATTTTGTTTGATTTTTCCTCTCTATCCTATCCTGCAAGTTTAATATCTATTTACCCGAGCTCGGGTATTAAAAGGGTGTTTATGATCCACGAAGCACATAAATATGAATATTAAATTCTGATTGTAATTTTGAATAATATCCTTTGGCGTAATCTTGTCGCCAGAATGGCTTCCCGCCCACCCTCAACTCCATCACAATTTCTAATACGGTCAACGCTGCGGGTGCAAAAGGAGAGCCTAACTTTCTTTAAGAAAACTCTTATTTATTAGGCTCATAAACTTTGCTTAGGAGTTTTATTATAAAATTCTATTGGAAAAATCATGTTATCCATTTTTAAGCTCAGCGTCTCCATCTCTAGGGGAGGTTTTACTGCTCAGAGCATGAGCAGTACATCTCTGTTGCCTTCCCAAAAACAAAGTAATATGCGAAGATCTCCCCCTGACTTAGGGTTGTATCACTGGGAAAGCACATTTTTTTCTCATTCCGCCAAATACGCCAACAAAGTTAATCAGCCTTTTGTAGAAAGTTAAAATTAGCTTTCCATAAAATATATACGATAAATATGAAATATAGTATAGTAAAAGTAAAGTATAGTATAGTTAAATTTGCACATAAAGAAGATACATAGAAATTGATTTAAATAAAAATAATTATTATTTCAAAAAATGAAGCTTCCAATATTAATATAATATTATTTAAAATATAACACAATCCTAACCAAGAATCTGAGAAATATTTTATATAATACGTTCTGATGATTTATAAAAACAGAATTCCATATTAATTATTTAAAATAGTTAAATTGGTAAGAGTTATATTTGTAATATAATAAAACAAAAAAGATTTTTTTGAAAATTATTCACTATAAGATTCTGAAAATCAAATGTTAAATTATAGAAAACAATCGAATTTTAAAAATATTTTGATTTTTATAACACGAAAGCTTTTTCCGCTGTTGATATTGAAAAGACCAGGAACTTACCACTTTACTTCAACAACAAACCCTCAGTATATATATAGTTTTAACTATTATTTGACATATAATTTAATAATTGTTTGATAATTTTATGTAAACTTTCCTTTTACTTTGAATTCAAGATAGATCCTTTTATGATTAATTATAAATTCCTCACAAACAACCTGCATTTGTTATAAATTATTTGAGTATTTTAAGAATAATATATTATAATTATTATAAAAAGAAAAATACTGGGTGTAAAAGAAAGTTATAAGAAAGTGCTTGCGAAATATCTATCGCCAAGCTGCTTATGAATCAGTTCATCATGTTTTCGTCTTAAGATAAGAACCAGTTTATGGTTATCACACATGTTCAGAAACTGCAAAAAAGAAAAAAAGAAAACAAACATGAAATTATGAAGGAGAAAGTGTTACACGATAAGTCATTTATTCGTCATTGCATTCGTTGCAAATTTACGTAAAGGAAAAGTACAGAAAATGCATGCCATTTAATCTGTTCTTTTCTTGGGGAAGAAATCGTATTGAATAGCAAAGGCGAATTTTATTTCGATTTTTTTCAACTTAATATTTTTTTTCTTAATTTTTTATGTTAATGATTGAAAATGTTGCAACACTTTACTAATATGGGGACATAAGGATTTGTAAGATGCATTTGAATCTCGCAAAAATCATTTCGCAATAATTAAGATTATCGCATGAAACGATTTCTAATTTTACACGTAATGAGAAAGTTTCAAATAGAAACAGATGGGTTCCTAGTCTATTGAATCAGAAAGACAAAGATGAGCATTGATTGAAGTGACTGAATTTACTAAATAAGCAATGCAAAATCTTTCTTTTGAAAACCGTGACGGGGGAAGAATATTTATGACAATCCAAATCTCAAAAAAATTTTATAAATCCAACGGAAGAAACTATAGTCACTTGAACACTCTTTTTTAAAAACAATTCACTGAAAAAATGTTTGGTCGAGTGTCTGGTGGGATACCAAATGACTGCTCTATTACTAACTGTTGAAGCCAGTTGTTACTTTTGAAAAAAATAAGCATATGATTTCTGAATGCTATAGCAATGGCTTCACTTGCAACTAGAAGTTAGTTGAAAATGTACATTTCGTGGTAAAAGATTAAGAGTCCGGTGAAATTACCATTACATAACGCTAGGCCTCTGTTGCAGAAGAGTACATTAGTAATGCCTTGCTTTGAAATTTTGGTACACAGGTGTGTAGTACCACCAGTCGAGTCAACTCCGACTATCATTTGTTACTGTCGCTGCATAAATACTTGTGTTTTGTCTATATTGGAATAGTTGGCAAAATAAGAAAATAAACGGGGGTATTAATGATGTCAAAATACAGATATATACAGGGCATTCATCATCTATTCAAACGGTGGCAAAAAATGTAAATGAATGACGTTAAATATTTCGATTATTATTATTTTCAGATCTTAATTTAAGTATTTATAGAAATAAGAGGTAAAATAAATATAGCATTTAGAGTTATAAAAATAAATAATATAAACAGATTCTATAACATATCTATGGTTTTTAAATTTGTGTAGTTTATTAATAGATTATAAAATCTAAGAATTTTATTTCTCGCGGATTCATAATTTGAAGTAATGTCTCTGAAGTTAACATTTAAAAATCAGTACAATTTTGCCTTAATTTTTTCTATATAAGAATCTAAATTTTCCAATTATGCTCATACGGATTGCCCTATAACTAAATAACGCATTCAGGAAATTTTACTTAAAATTTAAAAAATGAAGACATTTGTGTGTCGAACTTTTATTTTCATTTAAAATAAAATATATACCAAATTTAAAATAGCAAAAAATATACGTTTCAGGTTTGTCTCAGAGATCACAATAATATATATATTGAGCATCTTATGTTTTTGAAAACAAAACTATCTTCAAATCCTAGATCATTTAAAATTGCAATTACGAAAAAGAAAAAAAAACGTGTAATGCGTACAAAAAACTATAATTTGTGTATTTAACATGGAATGTTACTTGGTTTGAAATGGAAAAATCATTAAAAGATTTTTAAAATCTAAAACTGTTAAAATATTTAAAGACTAATGTTTTCGAGTTTTATGAATTAAATAGTTCAAGGAATCGTAAAATTTATAGCAATACTGGAAAAAATAAGAACAACACTTTTAAGCATATTTTTGTTGTGATATGTCACGTTCGGAAAATATCTTAGAATTATTAACTTTATATTTGAGTGATTATTTTTTTTCTCTGACATATGTCAAATATAAAAATTCAAGACAGTTTTAAAATTATCAAAATTATCAGAAACTTTTTAAAACGCTCTTTTCTCATATTTTGTCATTATTGTTTTTTATATTCAAACACAGGTGAACAGATAATTAAAAAAATTTTAATTTACCATCAAGTCAAAATGAAATTGTTTTATAGTAATGTAAATTATAAAACCTTAAGGGAAAATACTAATGCAAGGCATGCTAATTTTATAACATTTGTCTTAAATTAACTCTAAAATAACATTTTTTCTACTACTTTTTAGCCGAAGATATTTGATAAATACGATTTTCATTTTTTTCAGAAATTAATTACATATCAATTCCACTGAACAGAAATTACATAATTTTGTAATTTTACAAAAGTTAACATATTTAGTGATGAATGTATATGATATTTCGGATTTAATTTAATGAGAATCTTTACTTGTGTATGTAAGCATAATCTACAACCAGCATATTCTAATGAGATAACATGAAAAATTTATCTATGTAAATGTAAACAAAAATCTTTTAGTAATATTATAAGTATCTATTATATATAGAAAGTATTCATATGTTTAGATTAGTAATTATAAAACTTTATTTTTCTATTTCAACAACACTGCCTAACAGCTTAATATTAATTATTTGAAAAAAATGATAAGTGCCAAATGACAAATCCTTAATACGATTTAAAAAATTCCTTACCGATAGATTTTCGGGATTTTCCAAGAAAATTGATTTCATGACATAGAAAAATATTAAAACTATGTACCATATCGATGGCTCACATGTAGTAATGTAATCTAATAATGTAATAAATGAATTTACAAGAGTAAAAATTAATAAAATTCTAAATGAGATTGTAAGAGTTAAATTTGTTATTTAAGATATGAATCTATAAATAAATAATTATTTGAGAACTATTTTAGAAAAACTTTAATATATATGTTTACATATGTGAGACAAACTGTAACATGTAACATATATATTTTCTTGTGATTGCCTTATATTATAACAACTTTTAAGAGCTAAAAATGTTGAAAGACAATATATATTTTAACGACCGAAATACAAGAGTATAGAAATTACGGAGGAAATAAGATAACAGTTCAGTTGATAAAACTGCTGTTACCTAGTTTAATGAACTATCTTCTTAAATAGATTTTTTAACTTATTTTTTATCTTTTACACAAAAATGTAAATACGCTTTGTATCATGTTTCCTTTACCAAAGGAATTTCCTTCAGTAATAGAAATAGTTTATCTATAAAAGATTGATTTAAAAAAGTAAAAATTCCTATAATATGTGTATAAATCACTGATTAAAAATATAGAACAAGATTTTTAACAACGTTGTGAGGAGAAATAAGTTGATAAGTTTGTTATTAATAAATTAAGTTGTAACTGTTATTTTGTATTGTATAATTAAAAAGTGTGCTTACAATTGAATTTTCACAAATAAGAACTTAAAACTATGAATCAAAACTGCTACCACTATTAATTATTTTGTTTGATTAGTTTTACAACAGTTATGAACTATAATCCACAGTAAAGTTAATTCATTATATGCAGAGACGTTCTTAAAATTCGCTTTTAAACAATCTCTCAAGAAATAATCAATATTTATATATTTAAACAAAACATCTGGTTAATTTAGAATGCATTCATAAAAAGTAAGCATTTTCAGGTATTAAATACAAAAAGCATTCAAATCTTAGAAGAACCTTCACAAATACTAATATTATTGAATTAGGCATAATAACTTTCTAAAATAGTTTTCCATAATAATCATTTGGAGGGAAAATAAGGAATTTTACCCATCCAAAGAAAAAAGAATTGAGATTATAATCATTTTAATTTTTAGCGGAACTTTTCCAAAATTTAACCATTTATTTATTCAAACTACATTTTACTTGAAATAAATGAGTCTCATGGTTTATATGTGTGACAGTTATTTTTTTTATTTACCATTATTATTATTATTATTTTTATTTTTTATTTATTTATTTTTTGGAAAATAAAAAAATTTATTATTTTAAATTGTTGCCGTGCTATCAACTATTAAGCAAAAATGATAGGTTAGCACTAAAGGCCTTCGAATTCATTGATTTTAAACTGGTGGTTCCATAGCATCCATGCTGCTAATTGCTCTTTTTTACAATTACCCCTTCTGAAAAAATGTTTATCTCGCTTAATATAAAGGGAGGGGGAAAACTCTATCCTTTAAACAATAAGATAAATTCTGTTCTTTCTTTTCCACATTGGTATATGTCATTAGATTTTCAAGCTAAGGTTTCTTTGCAAGTAAGAATTTCTTATTATTTATACATTATGAATTTTCTTTTATATTTAGCTGCAACATTTCTCCTGTAACAGCTCATCATTATCCACACTGTATTTGTGAGTATACAGTGCATGTACATAGTAATTTCTTGCGTCATTGATCGGGTACCCTAACAATTATTTCATTTATCACAGTACATTAAAAAGGAAATATTATGCCCTTACATCTTTAATAATATAATATTTATTAAATAATATCTAATGTTTCATTACATCTAATAATTCATTACAATGTCAAGAATTTTTTTAAAAAAATTCTTGATATTATAATGAAAAACCACTTGAAATGGAAATTGCATGAATCTAATCATGCAATATCATAATAAAATTATTATGCTATTTTAAAATTGTAATAAATTTAATTTTAACCTAAAAATGGTTATAAATATTAATAGGAGTTAAAAGCCCTCCGGGTGGAATGAAAGGGTGTGTGTTCGCAAACCTTGGCCTATGACGTGATATATAGCCTATCAGTGAAATAAAAGCATAATATAAACTATGAATGAGAATTATTAAAAAATATGAATAAGGTTTACGAATGCACTTATATTTACTTATTAAAAGAAGTCATAATACTTACACTGTATTGTGATGTATCTTTATATATAGAGAGAGAGATGCGTACCTTTCTTATTTCTGCTGAACATGGATGATGAAGAAATGTTTTCCACTTTATTAAAAAGGAAAAAAATTACAATTCATGTGCATGATAATTACTTAAATACAAAATATAACTGTAGATTGATATGATATGACCAGTCAATTATATAAAAACAAATGGATAATCACACCACATTCATTCTCAAAATAAGAGAAAATATGCAAATATGATTTCACACACACATATATATATATATATATATATATATATAATGTAATATAAAGCAATAAATACAATGTATAAAAAAGCAAGTGCAATATTAATCAATAAATAAATATTATAGACACAGCGCAAAGGCAGCTATTGTGTGAAATTCCGATATACATTAAATAAGATGTATTTAATAGATAAAG
>JAPDSC010012563.1:1876278-1894939 GCA_026290005.1 Latrodectus geometricus | reverse complement strand
ATTTAAAGTAATTTACTGAAATCAATAAATAATCTTTTAATGTAAGATAATAAAACTTCACGTTTCTATTATCTTACAAGTAATATATCAACATTTTATCAGTAAATTTGATTAAACATATATAATTAGAACAAAAGTTTTGATTTTTGTGTATTTATAAATACCTGTTGAATCTTAAAACTTAGCACATAAAAATATAAACTAATATTGACATTTTCAGTATTCATTAGCGTTAAAATTAAAGATGGGAGTGATGAAGAGTTTTAAAAAACAATAATTCATTCTATTCTTCAGATAATGAAATTTATTATCAGAGATCTAAAGAAATTAATTCTTTGTTAAAATTGATGTATGCAAACAATATAAATCAAGAATTCTTTGTCCAAAAATAAATTACAGAGACTTTTATAGAAATTACAATCGGTGTCTACAAGTAGAACCACCTTATCCTCTTCACTTTACTTGAAGCCCTATCTAAAACTCTATTTAAGAAAATTTTGGAAAGAATTATAAAATACTATCTTTACGATCTTGAAATATTATTTAGTTGTAACATTAACAACTAAGTAGCATTTCAAGGTCATAAATTACCAATTTTTTGCAAATATCAATTTAAAACCATTTATTTTTTTAAAGTCTTATCACATGCGATGAGACTAAAGAAAAAATAAAAAGCAGGATCTTTATGCATATAAATGTGAGCTTATTCCAATATATATTTCTATATTATTTATATTTGTATAGATTTTATATTTATATGTTTTCAAAATTTGAAAACAACTCTTCATCAACTCATTTTAAGATATGCATTTGTCTTAATAAGTGTTCGGAAACTTTCTGAATTTACTATCATACGACACATGAATATGATCCACTATATTGGAAAAATCTTAACTCCGTTAATTTAGTCATCCTTTCATCGATCAGGTTATTCCCTATGTGGTGTCACAAAGTCAATCCATATTCTTACAAGCGTGCCAGATGGCAATCTAAACCCGCTTTTCTTAAAATATAAAAAAAAACCCCAAGGAATTATGATTGTGATAATATGACTTCTCATTTTTTTTACATTTGACCTACTCTTGTTGCACTCGATTCAGATAATAGACGCGAGCAGTATAAATAATAGGTGAACAGTTCAATTATTGATTCAAGAGCTGCTTGATGAGAGTCAAGAAATGTGCGTATAAATATAGGTTTAATGTACAATAATATACTTTTCAAGTGAACAATGAACAACTATAAATTTCTACTTTCAAATTTATTATGTTATTTCTTAACTCTTTCATCTATTATTTTTAAACATAAAATACTGAGTTTGAAGTTATATATTGATTTTAGCCTAATTAATAGTTAAGTAATGAAAATTAATTTAAAAATCAAACTAATTAATTTAATGATGTTAGATTTCGAAATATTTCCCAAGAAAATGTGGAAGGCTCATTTTAAACTTTCATAAATAAAAAAATTAACTAAAAAATCAGGTAAAATCTCAACTTATAAATATTATGGTTTACTATTCTTTTTTGGTGAAATATCAAATGCTCAATTAGGAAGGATTAAATGTTGCAGTAACTTTTAAAAAATCGTAGCTAAAACCACAGAGTTGTCAATTCCAAAATTAGAACTGATATTAAATATTATAACTTTCCTTTTGATGTGGATATTCATTTTACCTTTTGTAGGTCGACTTTAAGAAAAATTTATCAGAATAGAGATAATTAAGTTCTATATGTTCAAACCAAGATTTCTATTAATATATGCAGGATTGATTTCTTAATGTTACTTGAACTGAAACCTAAGAATTCAAAGATTTATATTTTAACTGAAGTTATAAACAACATTCTAAATTATTTCCATGTAATTAGAAATGCAATGTAATATTTCTAAGAAGATCTACTGAGTTGATTAAAAATGTATCTACGAATATTAAAAAATAAATTGTGCAAAATTTGATAAAAATTTGTTCATCGTTTGAATCCTTTCTGAATTGTAACAATTTTACAAAGCTCTTTGCCACTCTTTTAAATCTTTCACATATTTTAGTACAAATTAAATTTTGATCTATACTTCAAGGTCTATTTATTATTTTTTTCCTGTCGCTTTCTTTTCAGCGTTATAAAAATAATAGCTCTTGAATTAAAATAAAAGCTCATGAATTCACTTTAAAGAAAAAAAAGTATCCGGTATGCCTTGAATTTTAAGAATGAAAGAGATGATTAAAAAATTTAATTTTCTGCGTGTATGACAAAAATATAATGTGTGTGAAAAGTCCTTAATTTCAAATTATAGATCCCTGAAAAAATATTTTGGTGTCAAGAAATCAATAGATTCATGTCGTAAAGTTTTTTTTAGATTCAAAGAAATGTTTTTCGTAATCCAGATGATATTTTAGAAAAAATAATCAATAAATATCTTTCTTACTAAACACTGTAATTCCTTATTTGCGAGAAGGATTTAAAAATTTCTTATAATTTGTAAAGTAGTAATTCATAACGTAATAATTTCCCTTTAATAAATGCAAGAATAAATAGATTTAATGTGATCACATAATCTTGTTATTTTGATAATAAGATAAGAAGTATATTTTAATGAATTGGACATATTGCTTAATTACATCAGTTTTTTTCTAATTAATTGTGTCACAGAATATAAAAATGATATGTGTACGTATATATAGGCATTTATGTTAACATAATTAACTTTTAAATATCATGACTATTCAAGTAAATTAATATAACAAACTTAATAAACATAGTACATATTTTGTTGCATACAGAATTGTTATAACACAAAATGAATTTCGTAAAAACCTTCAAAAATGTACTATACCTAAGAAACATAGTAAAGTTTCTGAAAATATGTTAAAATAAATAAAATTTTCCTTATATTTTCTGTAATTGACTTCAATATAGTTCTAAAATTACAAATTAAACAAATATTTTCCTTGAGAAAAATAAATAAATATGATTTGAAGCAAAATAGGATGCAAAGCGGCACACACACAAACTTGTTCAAACTGTATACCTAATGCTTTTCCTGATAATCATTATCTTGTATCACGCATAAGTTACTTTTGTGAATATGAAATTTCTGCGATAGGTAAGCCATCTTTTGTTAAAAAATGGAACTAGCAAACCACCTGTTTGCTTTTTTTTTTTTTTTTTTTTTTTTTTTTTTTTTAAAACTTTTATACAGTTCCTTTTCAACTAAGCATATAAAATGAAGTAAGAAAATTTTGTTACTGAAACAATTTCTCAGACATATTTCTAGAAAATATTTCGTACTTCTTACTATTTTAACATGTAATAAATATTTTCTTACATATATTATTTCTATACTAAATTTTTCTTGAAGGAATTTCATTTGAATGGAACTTAGTAAAAGTTCTTCTGATGATACTTTTATTTTAAAAATGTATAATTTAATTAACTTTATTTGTAATGAATGTAATAACAGTGTAATGAATAGTCACCTAAAAAAGTTTTTCTATAATCCAATAGTTATGATTTGTGACTAGCACAATATGATAACTTATAAAAATATGTTTCTTGTGAACTTTATTTTCTCAATGAAAAGTGAAAATTCACGATTACTCACGCATCATGATTTTAATTCGTTAAGCCTTTTTTCACCGGTGTCTTTTTTCACAGCCTTTTTTTCACCACTTTTTTTATCGAACGGTCATTAAATTGAGTGTTTTCTTTTCCTTTATTCCAGACACTTTGTGATTAAACTCCTCTATCCTAAGCTTCCTTTTAATGGCTCTCGCTATTTTTTTTTTTCCTTGAGAAAGAAAAAATGAACTTTACATTATTCATTAGTGATTGATGATATGTAAATTGTTTGTTGGCAAAGCCAACATTGAATGCTATTCTTCAAAAGAATTCTTTATTGGCGTGTAAATAAAGATTTCGTAATAGCTTGTTCTCATTAGTTGACAGTGCAAATAATAAAAAAAAACAAATATTATATGTGGCCTTCGCAAATAACTTTGATTTTATACACGATTTTTAAGTAATAACACTGTTAAAAGTGTTGATAACCGAGTCAAAAAATTTCTGTTGATCAGTTATCACAAAATTGTAGAAGAGTTTTCTCCAGATTGTTTTCGACTTATTACTGTATTACTTGTTAGAAAGTATCTTTTTAATCTTCATCATAAGTAATACTTATTCGATGAAACTCATGCGGTTGAATGTAATATGGAAAATGCTATACTCATGTGTATTAAAAATAATTGCATTTATAAGCCAAACTTAGAATATATTAGATTAAATGCATCCTTTAAATTATAGAAACGGAATTTTTTCTTTTTTGTTTGTTCTATCAGAAATTATTCAAGTTACATGCTTTGTGGCATAAATTTATTTCCTCTAATTACTAATATTAATATATAAATAAAAATTATGATAAAAAATTCATAAACTTTTTGTTATAAGAAAAAGGATTCACTTGTGTCTGTATGTACTGGTCACTGTAGGTTAAATTTCTAAAACGAAAGATATAATTTTAATTTTACAATAAATTTTTTATTTATGAAGATGTCATTACAAAATAATTTAAAAAAAAATTGTTTTTGTATAATGTATTATATATTACAGTTTTTGACACAATAGCTAAATTTAACAGTACAATTATTGCACAATTTTTTGAAAGTAATTATTTACTAAATATTTAAATAATTGAATGTAAATTTTTTATTTTCAAGCAAATGTTAATATTATAATATTATCTCAAATAGGTTCATAAGCAATTTTATTTTTATCACTAATTTTAATTGATGCTGAATACACAAATCAATCTTGAGATATATATATATATATATATATATATATATATATATATATATATATATATATATATATATATTTATATCTATATATACACTAATATTGATATAAATGAAAATAAGCTTAAATATATATATATATATATGTATTACTCTATTTTAATATAGAGTAAGATAAATGCTTCAAGATTTGTTTTAGCTTATTTTCATTTGAAACAAAATTAGTGCTGGATTGGTAAGCAAGAAATCGCGAATAAATATTATAACCCTGTTAGTTATTTTCAATGTATACCTATTTGATCAATTGCTTTGAAGGGAAAGGGCTGTCTAGACATTTTTCTGTAGATGCTTCTTTCATCGAATCAATAATGCGCATATTGATTTTCATTCAGTGACTGTTTTTCCATTTCGGCCACACTCATATTCCTCGGCAGTACGTTCGAGCTCTCGTAACATAACTATTACAATATAATATTTTTTTATTATTTCATCAATATTTTTTTCCATTATAAATTGGTTAATTGAAAAGCAATTTAAGTATAAACCAAAGTTTGAAAAGAAACTGAGGTTTTGTGAGTTTTTGATGGAAAATTAGTGGATTTGAAATAAGATTTTGAAAGAAATGCTCATGGGTTCATTTTCTGAGAAAGAGTTTCTATGTTCTTATATTTCTGAAGTAAATTAAGCAGTGGACATTGTCTTGAGCATCACATTCCGAGAGGAAGGAAAATAAATGAACTGAAGAATTTATTTTACGTGTCATAAAAGTATTAAAAATTGCATAACGAAAAGTTACGATACATGATTACATGACTTTTAAAATTTATGGAACTCAATTCAATAATAAATATGATGTATTGTTCGGTGTGTGATAGTTTCTGGTAAAATCAATGCAAAATGTATGGCCAGAACACAGTAATAAGAATAAGACAAACAGTTATTTGCTAATTTTTTTAAAAAATCTTTATTCGTTGTGACATCAAATAAAATATAAATTGAAAAACAATAATTTACATCTCTATATAACTGATAACAAGTTATGCAATACAATAATAAACTTAAAGAATGATATTATATTTAATAAAATTCATATAAATACTATTTATGGATTTCTGTTATTAACTCAATTCCTTAACTACAACAACATCCTTACAAACCGTAAAAATGCTATTTAAATTAATACATTTAACGCTCAATGAATACTACTAAAAGTAGTAACTTTCTGTTCAAGCACAATACATGCTTGAAGAACATTATCAACTTACCATTAAAACAACAATTCTTATATGATGCCGTTAGGGAGCTTTCTTTTCTAAAGTATCAGTTTAAAAATATGACTAATCTAAGTTTATCTCTACTTAACTTAAATTCTTCACATTTTTAAGTATAAAATAGATTGAAAAGTATATATAAAAAACAATATCGATAGAAATTAAAATATGCAGTGATTTTAATTGCAATTTAGTTTATTATGTAAACATATTTTGTCACGAATTCTATGCACGCATGTGTGAGTCCTTTTATTCCGATTATTTACACTTATTATATACTTTTATGACTAATTCTAGACATATTTCTAATAGTAATATGATTAAAATCAGTAAACTTTTTAACAGTTAAGTGAAATCGTGAAATTAATTTAGACCATATATGTTTTCAAGAATATATTAAGAATTTTTGCTCTGAATTGTTAATCAATCAAATATTATTAGTGCCTTTTAATATTATGACTAATATTAATTAATTTTTTATAACTAATATTACGCATTAGTGAGGAAAAATATTTCATGATTTATATCAATGTTAAATTATTTTGCTTATGTTAGTAGAACTATTTTATGTTTTTTGGTTTATAAAAGTTAAAAATAATTACTCTAGTTTATGACGAAAATCAGAATTATGTAACTGTAAGTTATAATTAATTTTAATAAATCATTGAATTACATGTTGATTTAATTAAACTACAAAAATTATTGTGGAAAAGAATATTAATAAAATTATTTTCAAATTTTGGCGTTTACCCTAATTCAAATATTGTTTATTTGCATTCCCAGTTTGCTTACAATTTCAAAGCTAAAAGCTTTGAAATTGTAAGCATTTTTTTAAAGAGCATTTTTAAACTGTCAACAATAAGAAAAACTGGCGGGTTGTTAACGGGAGTTTTTTAATTAAATAAAATAATACATGTATTTTAAAATTTGTGAAAGATTTATAGAATTGCCTGTGAGTCCTTGTAAGTGAGTATTTCATAGGAATTATTCCTCTGTCTGGCGTAAAAACTGCTGTGTAAACTAATGTTCAGAATTTCATGCATCTGATTTTCTCTTTCCTCATCGTTGCCAAAATAATTTTTGTTTCAACAGCAGTAAAGCAACAGATGTGTAACAGTTAATGTTATCATCTACTACTTTTGATAGTACAATTAAATCTTGAAAATTCCATATATTTTGAATTAATTATAGTAGTTTCAAAAACTGCTACACAAAACCACTGAATAAAAATCAAATTTGTAAGGTTAGCTTTTTTTTAATTAAATGTGATTTTTAAATGGTTATTATACACCTGAACTTTTCCTTCAAAACTGTATTTAATGTAATTATTTCCAGAAAATAAATTATTCTTGGATTTTGCATTAAATTTCGGTATATACATATTATTACATTCAGTTCATTGGAGACTTCATTCTGTCTGTGACTTTATTCTGAAAATATTTTTGTTTCTATTCCGTGAAATTATTTATATCCTATGATAAATCATTATATTGTCCATTAGTATTCTGTTACATAAATGATGATGCACAATTTTTTAAGACTTGGAAGAATTAAGGCATAAAATTACAAAGTAGAACGAAAAATCAGAATTTACGAAAGGAATTTTCATTAAAAAAAAAACTTTGAAGAGAAGTGGTGAAAAAAATGTAATGCATAGATTAAAAATATATAAAAAGGTGTTCTATTTTCTTACCAGATTATTTTTTGTTAACCAACACTAAAAATATTTTATCGCAGAATAAATTTTAAATAGAAGGAGAAAAAATGCCATGAAAACATTGACATTCTCTGATTTTCAATGATTTTAAGGTGGGACTAAATCAAAAAAAAATGCGTTTAACATCCGCAATTTTGAAAAGAATAATAGAATTTCCCAGAGGGAGAAAGACATACAGGAAGGGCCGTTACATTGCACTTTCTGAGTATGCCGTTGCAAGATACTCATCTATCTTACCAAACAAAACACAAGTATGTGAATCCATCATCATACATAAATTTATTCACTAAGAATATTGAAAAACAGTTTGGTAGTGAGTTCTTCTTAATTTATCTGATGAAGGAGCGTCTCACAATCAAATTGCTTAAATAACTTCAAGATGACTACAAGGCATTATTTCAAAATTTAACTGGAAGTGAAACATAATTTTCACTTTAAAACGTCACAACACGTCAGTTGAAAATGATTCTACGAACATATAGGGAAAAGATAAACTACTAATGTAAAAATGTCTTGAAAGCCATGGACAGGTCAAAGTTAAAAAGCTATTAGGACAGAAGATAGCTCCAGTTTATTAATACATTACTAATATATAATACATTCTTAAATGTAGTCCAGAAATTCTTAACGAAGTGTCTGTTAGTGAGATAATCGTCCACCATGACAGTGCATCTTCTCATTACGTAAGATTGATAGTTTTAAATATCATCAATAAAAACACTTCAAAGGGATAGAATATCCACCTGTTCATTTGATTAGCTTTATGTGGCTTTTTGATTATATTTTTAGTCTAAAAATGATTTTAAAATAACATTTTCGTAGGTTTCATTCTGAATATAAGATTTTTTTCATTGATTTCAAGTAATGAATGTCTAGTGAAATTTAATCTATTGAAAATTCACCTTTCGAGGCTTATTGATACCGGAAGGGAGAGAGTGCTACAAAAAACTTTGTAAATTAACTTTAAAAAACTTAGATCTATTTGTAGCATTTTTAGAGACGCTCGTATAATTATGTAGAATTTGAATTTAAAATTTTCTCCAAGAAAAATAAGTAAATACTTAAAACTAATACACAATTAAAAAAATTGTTTAAAAACTATGAACGCGTGTTATTAAATACAATTAAATTAAAATTTAATAAATATTTTATTTTATTAGTAAGAAATTTCTCAACATATGTCGTCAATTTTTTAGCCTCTCTCTCTCGACAGTCGTAGCAATCAAATATCCTAGTGATTTATTTCTAAAAGCTAATCTATTATTTATATTATTCAATTCTATATTATATTACCTAAATATAAATATATGTAACTTAAAAATCAAACATATTGTTTACATTATTTTTTAACATATTATTTTTATATATATAACAGTTCTACTCTTGTGTGTGTGTATCCAGTGTCGTCTAATACATGAGAAATACCTATACATAAAGATTTCGTCATTATGTATAATCTAACATTATTATAAATTTTAAGAACGAGATTTTTTCCAGTTACATATTTAATGAACGATATTATTGGCAGATGTATTATTAATTTAGAACCAACTATAAATTTATTGATTAAAAATTCTCCTGATATTTTTAACGGTTATATAAAATAATCAGAATTTATAGAAATAATTGCTAACAGAGAATAAGAATTACAATAATTTAAAGACTTTTTTACCCAAAACTTAGATACATCTAAAGATTAATTTTATGCCATTCTTTCTCTTTTAGCCTTCCGTGCATAAAATGCTTTGTTAAAAATAAGAACTAACGCCGAATTGTCGGTTTTATTTAGCAAAAGACATTAATGCAGTGCAATATACGGTAATGAGCTGTTTATGGTGTCCGTGGGATTAGTATAAATTGATGGATAAATGGGAATGTAGTGTTCGATCTTGCTAAAACAGATCTTTGTGCCAATAGAATAATGACTTTTGCTCTTATAAGACACATTAATTAAATGCTCTAAATTTTATAAATAGGATAAGGGAATTTAAATATGTGTCTTATATTGCGCTTTTTTTTTATTTATTTTGTTAAACATGTAAAATAGTTTAACATAATTCAAAATTCCCTTCGTTACAAAATAGACTTTTATTTTTCTAAATATTTTACTATTTATGCACATTATTCCTAATTTCTTATTTATACATGCAAGAATTTAGGAATAATGTGCTTCTTATTCTAATGGGCTTCTTATTTTCACTGTTACACTTTACATATTAATTGATGTTTGTAAAACGTTACAGTGGTTGCTTTAATTGGTAAGATCTCTTACAGCAAACATCTTATTGATAATACAGCTAATGAAACATAAATATTGGGTGGATTTATAAAAACTAAATTTGTAAAAGTTAAAAAAAAAACTATGCTTTTGTTGTTGAAAAAGTAAATATGAAGAAATTAAAAACAATCCTGATTTGAAGGGAAAAGAAATAAATTTATTGAAAACATATTGCAACTATACTATTTATCATATATTTAAAATTACAAATATTGGATTAACATTATTTATGAAGAATGGAAATTTTTATTATATTTGTAGTTAATTTGCTTTAAAGTAGAAAAATCGTTGCAGTAATTTGACAGTTTTATTGTTCGCGTTTTCAATTCATAAAACAATAGATGCTGCTTCCTAAATTTTTACTTTGCTCAATAGACCGCTTCCGTAACGCGTGATAAAACATGGTTTGTGTGTTCTGTATATGTATATATGTATGTATGTTGTATATATATATATATATATATATATATATATATATATATATATACCATGTTTTTGGAAGGTTTTTAATATATTTTAATCTGGAAAATTAGATTTTTACTTAGTACATTTAAATATTTATTATCGAAATTTAATCACCAAATAAAATTAACATAATAATGAAAAATATTAATATGATGGAATACATTACATTTTTTTCTTTATTATCTATCTTAGATAGTTTATTTACACGCAAACAGTTTTGTTAAATTTATTTCCCATCCACGAATAATACCTACGTGTAATTTTCAAGCACAAATAATGTTTTGCAAGCAAGTATTTTATTCTTATCACTTTTAAGCAGATATATTTATATTATGTGATACAAAGCATTTTGGTAATCCATTTTAATTAAATTCGAAGCTTAACAAATTTTTTTTTAACTTCTGTTTAAATTTTTAACACCATTACTTATTTATCTAATCAACTGACTGTTAACTGTCTGTATAGGATAGTAAAGTAAGTTATGCAATAAAAATATTTATGTATTTTAGCTACAACACTGCAATATATTCTTAATATCGCTAAGCAAATCTATTATAGTAAATCGAATCAAAATTATTTTTAAAAGAAATGAAAAAATGTTAACTCCATTGATTGACAAATATTTTTATTGTTTTAATTGTTTTAAACATTTTTTAATGTTTTAATGATATTTAATGATACTTAATAGTTAAAAGCTAAAAGTAAATTAGTTAACAAATACTGTATATATATATATATATATATATATATATATATATATATATATATAATTTAACAAATATCTAATCAACTTGCTTTGAGTTAGAAACTAATATAATTAAGCGTTATATTTTTGTATTTTAACCCCATATAAGCAAAAGCTGAAGTATAACAATAAAATTAATGAATTCAAAATATTAAAATTACTTTCACAATTTATTTTCTACATAAATCAAATGATAGTATATAAAAATATTTAATATAGTTTATAAAAAATAATATAATAATTATACAAAGAAAATTCTTAACACTACACGTGTTCTGTTTCATTAATTTAAGTACATTTTCTTGCAATTTTACAGAATATTTCAATAGCCAAAATATTAAATTCATTTTCGTCGAATGCCTTAAACAATTAAAAGAAAAGATTTTAAACTCTTAACTCTTCACAGACACGTTTTTGGTACACTTGAGGTAATATTTTTACTCGATTTTATATTATTCAATTAACCTAAAATAGTGCATAGAAAACACGCATTTACTATCATTTTAAATGAATGTAAAATAAATTTAAGCCAATAAATAAATAATTTGATAAATTTCTGATTACACTTATTATTTTTTTCACTCTTAATATTCAGTTAGTAAAAAAAACAAATTTTTTTTAAGAAGCCACATTTTTTGTTACCACACGTAATCATTCTACCTCGCATGCATTTCTTGTATTGGATTTCATAAATGGAAGGACTATGGGAGTTAAACTTTTTCCATATAATTCATTCTCTAAAGTGACGTTAGTGATTTTGTCTTTAAATCTCTAGAGACATGAATTAGCAACAAATCTTTGCTAAGATGGGTATTCCCCTACATTTCTAAGCAAGTAATATTTTTCCCCTAAAATTCTTTTGGCCACATTGCCTGTTAAAGCAACCTGGTCGTAAATAATACAAGTACAAAGGAAATCTTGTATCTTGTCAGAAGATAAGAATAAAAAAAGAGATTTTTTTGCCGCCGAAAACATACACGACCTCCTTTACCTCTGTGATTTTTCTTAGAAAAGAGTAGTCTTATCATCTTAAAAGAAAATGCTAATTGGTTGGTTGACTGCTTTCGTCCTACATTGACCAATGAAGTAGCAGGGTAGAATTTGATTGACAGCCACACACCACTGATTACAGCTGTTACTTCAAATGACTTTAGAATCTGCTTGTCACTTATAAATACCCTTGCCGATCTAAGAGTAAGTTTTACGATCCCTCTTCATGTTATCCGACATGCCTCGCAGTTGTTAAAAGCAAAAAGGAACGTTTCGAGGGGGTCCTTTTTTAAAGTAGTCTCTGATTGGACGGGAGAACCCTCTAGGGGGAAATCCTGTTCAGAATCAAAGAAAAGCTTACCTTGCTTTGAAATGAGTTATAGTAATTTATTTTGTTTCGGTTTGAAAGAATCTACAAAAGAATGTGTATGCATTCATTCTGAACTCAGATTTTTTTCTTTACAATTTTTATTTTCAATTTTTTTCTGAAAATACGGCTACTTATGCAGCCGCGGTTTCCAACACTGTTCCAAGGATTGGATACCTAATATAAATATTATTATGTATCGACCTGTGTGACCTACTATTGGTTATATAAAAACCTGTATTAAAAATACTCAATAAAATTTAAACATTCAATAAAAATGAATAGTTTATTTCTATTTTAATTATTAGGAAAAAGAATAATTATAAAATCTGCATTAAGAATAGTTCGAGAAAATTTCATATTATTCCCCTTTTGCCAAAAGTGAATTCTTATAACTCTTAATAGAATAAAAAATTTCAGAAGACAAATTATATGATTACTTTAAAGAATTAAAAATACGTAGTAAAAGGAAATAAGTTATTTAAGAGAATAAATAGTTCATAAATTGATTATAGATTTATAAAAAAAGCAGTAAAGTAAATTAACAAGTTTAAGAATCGGAAATTATAAAATCTGAAAAAAATCCTATTATTTTCTGCTACACACACGTGCATTTGCGTGCTAAAAATAAAATCAATGTTTATTTATTAATTTAAATGAATTTTAATTGTATTAATAATTAATAAATTGTGTTTTTTATTCAAGACATACAAAATAAATAATAAAGCATTCCCGATGATAGTTTTTCTTTCAATTGAAGTAATACAATAAAAATTTTACTTAAAACAATAATTTAACATAAATTAAAAATAGTTAGAAGTGAAACAATATAATGCATTTCAACGTCGTTATGCGATGTGAAATAGATTAGGTATTTCAAACATTTAACTATAAATTAAATTCAATTATCTTATCTTTAAATGTTCTTTTAGAGTTACATAATTTGCCTTTTATTGTACTGCTTAACAAGTTTACTGCACTGGTTTATTAAAAAGATTTCAGCTTATGTTTCTTAAAGCACCGTTCTTACGAACGATCATGGTCAATTGCTCTAGGCGATTTATAATGTTTACTTTAAAAAATTGATAATTTTTATATTCTGAAATGTTTTTTTATTTTAAAATCATACCCTTTTAAAATAAAGCCTGTACATATGAAACTTCTTTGTAGTAAACTGTATTTATTTCAACTACACCGTACTTTCTTCTTTTTATACTTTTTGTCATCTAAGCAGTAATCAATTTGTTTGTTAGAAAATTAATCAAACTTTACCCAATTTAAACGTAATGTAATGAATTATGTAAACTTGAATTTGGAGTGAAAGTTAGTTATTTTGGTTGTTAATAAAATTAAAGTTGCCCTTTGTTTTACAATTACATGCTCTCTTTAATAGGATATTTTTAAACATTTACATTTTACTCAAAGCAGTTCGTCATGTTTTATAAGTATCAAAAGATATAAATTTAATTGAAATTGCAAACATTATTCAGTTTTACAAGTGTATTTACAGTTCACTTATAAATATCAATATATTTATTTAATAAGGATGTAATATTAATGGAATACAACTTTTTAAGAAAATTTCAAAACAAAGTGTTGCTTTACATTCATAAATTATAACAGTAAAATAAAGTATTGTTCGTGTTGCCAAGGAAAGTTACTTAGATTACATAATTAAAGGTAAGCATCCTAATCATAAGTTTCATTGAATAAAATTATTTTTAAACTCTTCAGAATTGTATATCAAGTCAAACTGAGCATTTTAAAGTAAAGCTATTCCTTAAGGATATTGTTATTTAAGCACAAACATGAGTAACATTCCATTAATTCTATAGCAAGCTTTGATTGTGGAGTAGAAAGCTGTGCCAGTTTGTCTTACACGCATTTTCGGAATAACTTTTTGAAAGCTATTCAATTCGAACCAACTAATCCAATACATTTGCATAAACCCTGCAATTCAATGGAAGCAGTTTAACTGCACAAAACATAAGTAGGAAGTCCGAAATCTTTATTTTGCATAATGAAAGATACATTGAAGTCATTATTGAGCGTTTTAACTTAACTCGCAAAATTAGTTTGCCAAACCAACAAGTTTATGATATTTCCCTTCATATACAAGACTTGAAATAAAGTAACTATTTAACTGTTGAAATAAAGTAATTTCTTTTATGCGAAATTTTAGATTGCACAATCATAGATTGGAAAACATTGTATTCAATGATTATTGTTAAAATCATTTTTGCTCTGTATTATTTATTATTTGCTTCAACATTTTGCTTAAAATCAATTTTTTGTACATTTTGTGCTTATTTTAGGCATTTATGATAATTCATATATTTTATATGAAGCGCAATTTTCTTTAATAAAAAGTATTGATTTAAGTTTAATTTATTTTTATTTTATTTTTAATAAAATAATTCCGTTTTTACTTGATTTCTTCTGGGAAAACAAAACAAATAAATTCTTTATTATTATATAATTTCGATGAAATTTTTATTTATTCGATAAATTTTAACAGTTTCTTACTGAAAATGTGGTGAGTTTGTAAATAAATATATTCACCAAATAATTCTTTTATTGTTACAGTATAAAAATAAAGTGTGGGAATTATATAATAAATTTTCATACTAGGATATAGGGAGTTAATAACGCATTTGAAATATTTTTAATACATATAATAAGATAATATTTTATAAAAATGCTATTAGTTTTTCAAATTTCACAACCAACAAGAAAAATATCATTCTGTGACCAAAATAAAATAAATTATGCAAATTGCAAATGATACCATTCTCTTTAAACTAATTAATCTTTAATTATGATAATAAAATCTTAAAAATAATTATAGATAATTTAAATACTAAAAAATAAATACAATAGAAGTATTAAATAATAAAAATATAAAAATAAGAATACTTTAATCTGCTTTAAACTGTTCTAAGTCCGGAATATTATGAAATGTATTCTCACAAAAACTGGATTATCATAATAGCAGTTTAAACGCGAAACAATTTAAATCGGCAAAAAGATCTTCGTCACTGCTCTTGTAGTATAATAATTGTACTGACCGAAAATACTCTTTTTACGTTACGTGTAAATGTCTATTGTTTTCTTTACAATCCTGATAATTTTAATACAACTTTTTGTACAATGGCATAAATACTTTCCATTATATTTTAAATTTTTTAAAATTTGATTTATCCCAATAATTGAACAAAAGAGTATGAAACAAGTATCCAATAAATAATATTTCGAGTTATTCGATTTCGTTTGCTTACAGCATGAATTAAAAGCAAACGTCTTCTGGAAAAAATAAAATTAAAATATGGGAATATTTCTAAAAGTTTTGTAATGCATCCTTGTTTAAACTGCAATAAATTGATTTCTAATTTATATAACAAATGGTGCAAAATAATTTAAAATAATAAAACAAAATTTTTCAAAAACATAGATAAAATGAAAATGCTAATTTTCTGGGAAATTTTTTTTCCTATTTAGAATATATCATAATTTTCATTCATTAGATCATGTTCTTACAATTTTTAAATATCATTTTAAAATAAAGCTGTTAATGAAAATAACAAATATTATTGTCTTAAATATATATTGTTTGTATATATTGTAATATATATTGTAAATATTATTGTTGTAATATATATTGTATATATATTGTCTGAAAAAATTTTGTACAAAATTCGCACATTCTTATCTAGTTTCATAAAAGCTTTCATCATTTATAGAAGATTTTTCTAATAAATCTATGTACTTTGTGTAAAAAATCATAAAAAGTTTTTTTTAAAGTGATAAGGAATGGTTAATATAAATTAAAATCTAACTAAAAAAGACACATATGAATTTATTGTTATTCATGCTATATTCTGAGTGAAGAAAATTTTACATGCTATTACTACTGTCATTATATTTTTTACGATTAAATAATGACTGATGTGTTTTTATATTCACATATATAATTCTATTTGAGTTGCATGAGATTTTAAGAAATAACTTGAACAATGAAAGTTTAATTTCATTGCATTGTGGAAATTCTTTATAATTTTTCAGTATATTATACATTTTATTTTTTAGAATTTAAATTTCTCAAGACATAATAAATTAGAATTAAGCTTTAAAATTTATTCATGATATATAATTTAAAAATATATAGAGGAAGCTGTCCATTTCAAGATTCATTTCATGCATTTAACAAAATTACACACATACACACACAAAATTGCTAAATCCTTGAACAAAAATTGGTAAATTTAGAATTATGTAAATTTTCATGATAAAATTCAAAACACAAATATGTATCGCATTATAAATATACTAATGAAATAAAAAAGAGGATATTACGAATAGGCATAAAAAATAGTTCATTGTTGAACTGTTCTTATGAACATGAATATAACCATTCAACCTAAAAGTCCCCCATTCAAAATTAAAATAACAACGCGTATATTAAAAAAAAACATATTCACTGTTTTAAATTCAACAATTTTACTAATATTTATCAGTTCTGTTGGAAACGAATATGAAAGTGCAAAAATTAACAAATCCTAAGCAAAAAGTGTTCAAATTAATTTAATTTAGGTAAGAAACCAGCACCAGGAAATAATTACCATGCGATAATATTTAATAGATAAATTATACAATAACTTCCCGTTCACTGCCGCACATGATCAGAAACACATATTTTCACTGCTTTAAATATTTTAATATGTTATTATATGCTATCAAACTTTTCTTGAATATAATATATGGAAAATTAACATTTTTGGAAAAACGCATTTTTATGTGTGAAAATTATCATTTTACTACGGGAGTTATAAATGTAAATTAAATTATGTTAAAAGAACGAATTATCAAAATATGATGCATGCAAAGCACAAGTATATGTTAGCAGAAGCATTGATTTTTGAGCTCCTCATTGATGCGAATGATGAAAGCAAGCCTTTTAAATCTGTTTATATGTTCTAGCTTTAAATTATTTTAATGAAATAATTTCTATTGAGTTGATACATTTAAACCATTAATTAAAATAATAGTTTATTGTGTTTTTAGGGAAAGTTTAGAATAATTTTATCATATAAAACTTATCATAAGTATATTAAAATAAAGTATGCATCAATATTATGGTTAAGAACAATATGTAACCGAAATTATTTATAAGAAAATTTGAATTGGTAATTGAAATGTCATAAATTTCCAATAAAATATATGCTGCTTCAAATCTTCATGATATTAATTATTGTTTAGTAAGTCTAGAAAATATGTTCAAAAATATCATGTTGTTCTTCATTTAAATAAAAAGAAATACATAAATCAATGTACTAAAAGTTCAATAAATGCTTTACTCTCAAATAACCTGGTACTGTAAGCCTCAAAAAAGAAAATTTTTACTATAAGTAAATTTCTAGTTTACATTTAAGAGTTTAGCATAAAAAACTAAATCTGTTTATTCTGTTTGATAAATAATGATTTAAAATGCATCACTATTAAATAAATGCATACGCAGAGCATTCACTAGTACAAAAAGAGAATGTTTGCTTTTTCTAATAAATACCCTTTACAGAATAACACATTTACATATAAATCCACCAAAAAACATAAGAAAAGCTTATTTCCAATTCTAAAATGTTTTTCGATAATGTATTGCTGAAAAATTCCGTAGTGGGCCCTAAAAGTTTTCTTTGCCGAGTTTGTCCTTTATTGGACCCAATAAATGGTAATAAAATACCCCGAAGCATTCATTAGAAAAATGACGCTAAAAAGAAAAATGTCGTTCGAGTTTTAGAAACGCTCCAAAAATCACAAAAAATAAAATATTTCGAAGGATAATGGCAAGAGCGAACGGAAACCCACATATATATGTATATATGCGTGCTTTTTTTTTTCTTTGTATTTTTTGGCGTGTATATTTTTGGCTAGTACTGCTATTTAACTTTACGATCTTTTTCCAAGTTAAAACCCATCACTTCCATGAAAGCCTTCTTTGCTCGAAAGGTTAATAAATATTCATACATTCGTGAGAGAAAC
>JAPDSC010012563.1:1834430-1871278 GCA_026290005.1 Latrodectus geometricus | reverse complement strand
AATATTTGTTCCAAAAGAAAAATATTTTTAATAATAAATTAATTTAATTAATAACTGTAGGGTAGAAAATTATATAGCAGTTATTAGTTTAATGAATCAATGTATAAAATAGTAACAAATATATTTATATCATATAATACTAGGAAGAAATTAATTAATTAAAATAACTTATATATCTAAGGTACTATAAATATAAGTATCTCAGTATCTATTATCCTAATTAACTGTATTATTTTCCTATTTGCTCATAAACTTTTCTCTTTCAAGTTTTCGAAATAATAAAATAATTGTTTAAATTTAATATAATTTACATAATTTTTAATTTAAAGAAACTATCTTTATTTCAAATCTTTTATGTTAAACATCAATAATTGTAGATGTACATGGTGTTGTTCCAAGGAGGAAATGTATCTATAAGTAGGAAAATTAATATTTAAACTATGCATTTATTAAGAATTAAAGTTGATTGAATTTAAATGTCTTTTAAAATGTTTGCAAGCGTCGCTAAAGAAAACATCATTACGTTTTCGTATCGTAAAATATGACATTTTTATGTTCAGATAACTTATTCCATCTAGTTATTTAATTAGATAGTTTCAGTCACTTAAACTTATAAATTTTCTTATTATATCTTGCAAATTTTTATGGAATTAAGGGTCCCTAATCCAATAATTTTAACTTGGGAAAATTAATGATCACAAAGCTACTTACTGAATAAATCTGATGAGTTCTTTAACAAACTTATATCTCAAAGTGCGCCTATCTCCAGATTTTACAGGCACTTTAAAGTTAAACTCCTATACAAATGCACAATAACTAATTAAAAGCAATGCAATGAATTAAATTTAAAAATTCTTAATGAAGTGAAGCATTTTTATGCAAAATTTCCTAGATCCTGTTTTATATCATTTAAACTAAATTGAAATTTTCAGTTGATAATCACAAATACATATTTTAAGAATATTAATGAAATTGTGCCCTTATAAATAAAAATATAAAAACATTTTACCTTTTTCAAGTTAACAAAAGTTTTGAGCAATTTTGCTGAAAAATATTTGTATGAAATTACAGTATTTTAAATTTGAGGAATGTGTAAGAATATATATATGATGTTACCAGAATGAACTCAAATATAATTTTAACTAGAATATAAATACTAAAAATATGATTTATATAAGGCTAATAACTCAAAAATTTTGCCACTAAAAAAAATATATTTTTTTTTTGTGTTTTCAATAAACTTTTTTGATATTTCGATGAAACGACTTACATTCTAGCAAGAAATTTTATTTTAAAGATTGGTTACTAATTCTGATTAAGATCAAATGAATCCAGTCATGAGACTAAATTAATCTAGAACCATAATGTATCGAAAATTAAGTAACAAATTATTTAACTACTTTCTATGTTTATTCATTTTCTCTTGCTATGATATTATCTTGCTATGACTTTATGATCATTCATTTTCTCTTGCTATGACAAATTTTAAAATAGCTGGATGATCGTCGAAGTTAATAACCTCCATCGCACTAGTGAACATCCGCCAATAAAGTTAACCCGCGTTCTAATAATAATAATAACATACAATTCTTTTTACTTTCTGCTTTCTTTCACCCTATGCAAATAGCTGAAGTGCGTGTTACCAGCGAGTGAAATAAATCTAAAGCAATTTATCGACGAAGTGATCTCTTCAAGCGATAATTTATATTCACGACCTTATATGGCCAAGCACTCTCTGGAATAACATTTTACCCCTACCCACTTTATGTTTTATTACTCATGCATATCTTGAATTATTGTTTGTTCGTCTTGTAGCAAATCACACTTTAGTCTCAAGCTGCTGGTTTCCACGGATCGAATTCTTTTGATCTTTTCTAATTGTTGGCGAAACGAATTTTGTGTGAACTGTGATTGGTTGGTCGTTTCACTCTTCGTTACACTATAATCGAATCACGAATTGTTTTCAGCATCTCTACGGGGAGTGATGTTCCTTCAGTTTCTTGTCAGATCGTATATAATCCTTGATGTTTTACTTTTTTAATGAAAATCATCATTATTTCTCCTATTTTTATTTTTCTTGCTTACTTTTGCACACACACACACACACACACACACACACACATATATATATATATATATATATATATACACACACATACTCATATGACATTGCTCATGATCGTTTGCAACTTTTGTATGTACAGCTACATGCTTAAAAAAAGTTCAAATATAAGAAGCAGACTAATAGTTTAGACCAATACAAGTATTAGTTAACTATAGTAGCATTAGTTTGGTTACTCAATTATTACTTTTTTTCAAGAAAGGTAATAACATTCGTGGTTTTAATAAGTTAATTATATGTTTTTAATAATATTAATATATATTAAAATAATATATTAATATTATTTTATTTAAGTTCAGCGTGAGTATTTCATTAAAAATATAAACATATGTGATAATAAATAAATGGAATTATATAGTTTTTGATTTATTAATTGATATAAAAATGCATCAAATTTTAGGGTGTCTAATGTGTAAAACAAAACAAATCTGCCCATATTTATTGAAGAGTTCGTTTAAGTAAATAAAAAAGGAATTAAATAGTGTTTAATTAATACGTTATGAATTATTTACTAGTAAGTTCTGTCCTAAGCAATATAATCAGTTAGAGTTATAAATTGTAACAAATTTATGAATTTTAAAATTAGTAATGAAAAAATATTCTATTGAAGTTCTACTGCTCTTTCGTTCTATTCTTCTGTCAATATTTGCAACATAATATCTCAACAAGACATGATATAATAAATAAAAATGCACCTGTCTGTTGCAATAATATTCTAAGAAGTACAACAGAAATATATTACAAAAACATCGTTAGATTTCTGTTTGAAACTTAAAAAACGCTTCTTTGATTAAAAAAATAGAATTTTATACTTTAATATATAAAATTAAAATTTATTGTTAGCACATATGAATTCATAAAATAAAATCACGAGACAAAATTAAAATCTTAATAAATGGTATTAAAATACAGATTAATTTCAGAATGCATATTTTAGTAAATCCAAAGCAATATGAAAAGCCTTCGCTTATTTCATTGAATGAATTTCATTAAAACGTATCTTTTTAGATGCAAAAAGACGTTCGTGATTTTGTAGACAGTTTATTTAAAAGAAGAGCTTTCAAATGTGTTGAAGTGCACTATTTATAGTCGGTAAAAAGATTTAAAGCTAGTGGTTTGATGTCTAAAAAGAAGAGGCAAAAATGACGTTACTTCTAGTTGTGATTTATTACCGAAAACAGGTGTTTCAACGTACATCGGAATGAAAACTGGATGAGCAACTCATTGAAGTGAAATACTAGAGCTTATAAAATATTTCAGGATTGAAAATGTAAGGAAAAATAGATTCAACTTGGTTACATCTAAGAGGTATCAGGAATGAATGAACAGAATTCGCTGCGCATAGTCCCGAGAATTAAAAATCTTTAATCTGAGCCAAATGGAAATAAAAGTGAATTTATAATGTACAAAAGTAAAATTCATTTTGTTACAAGCTTACTATAAAAAATGTATTTCTAAATAAATGTATTTGCTCTAATTTCAGAGTGAGTATTTCATCAAACAAAAATAAATGCTAAATATGTTAATCAATGAATATACATTTTTAATTTATTAATTAAACTCTTGTGTTATAGATAAATTTAAAAAAGCATTTCATATTCGAAGAAAATATATCTACTTTCAAAAGTAACTATTTTCAATAGTAGTCTTACTGTTTTATATAACAGTAAAACTAATTCAATGTAAGTTAAAATGGAAATATTACAGAGACTTAAATAAAAAATTTGTATCTGCTCGTATATTTTTATTTGTGGAAAAATATATTATCTAATTACAGATAAATGTTTAATATGAGCAATTTAGAAATTTTTGTAAATACAATAATTTAAACAAGTCCAATGTCTAAAAAATCTTAGCTATAAACCGAGATTTAAATGACTTTAAACTTTAGGCATCTGAGAAAATTGTACATAAATCATGGCTAATGAATTGGAAGTATCATCCATTATAATTCATATTTATTAATGCTTGAAATCCTAAATGTTCGGAATGCCATTATCTATTCACCCTTATCTTAATTTTTGATAACGCCTTTGGCCTACCTTAAGCAGATAAAAATACTTGCATATTTCACTTTAATACCGAAAGGGCATTAATGAAAGGAAAAATGAAGGAAACAATCTCAAATAAAAGAATCTAAAATATAAAACATTCGAAAATTATATACATTATTTTCTATGAAAACTAATCTGACTGAATGTTTAGCAAACTGCTTTCTTTGTTGCTCTTTGTAAATTGATAATATTTGAATAGCTCTGTTATTTGGGAAAATCAAAAAAAATTATTAAATAAATGCTAAGAAATTTTAGTGTTGGGAATCCATTACTCTACAATTTCTAACAACAAAAAAATATGCAAATTTTTTAAAAGTGTTAACAAATTTATTTCATTATATTGAACATAATCTCATGAAGTTTGAGAAAAGAAAAATTGCAGATCATGAAAAGATGCATTAACATCTCTGAATTTCAGTTTTCATTTTACACATATAATCATCGTAAAAATGTCATGCAATTTGTTTTCTTCAAAAGTCACATTACACTGTTTACGATTTGAATAATAACCATAGAATTTTTTGTATTAATTACACTATAAAGAATCAAGGCTTATTGCTCATGAATTTACGTTATTTATAAAGAGGGTAAGTAAATTATTTTTTGGTATATTTCTTTACAAAATAAGAAAGCCATCCAACAGTATAGATGAAACAAATATTTAAAGAGTTTCATTTAGAATTTAATTATAAAATTTGAAAGCGTCAAAATGTGAATTGGAGGTGGACTATTTAACACACAACCATTATTCAAATATTATATACAAATAATAAGTAGATAGTATAAAAATTAATCTCAATGATAATTGTGTCAATAATAAAAAATACTTTTAAAAGGAAAATTATAAGATAATCAATTTTAAAAATATTTCACTTTTACAATAGACCATAATTACAAATATGATTAAAGAAATATCATTCTTACTCAATTAGCCTATTTTTGTTTAAAAGAGAATGATTTTATTTGGATATTTAAGACGGAATAGCTTTCCCGATAATTCGCTTACGGTGTTTATGTTTTGTCGGTTCCCAAAAGAGCTATCGTGAAGCTTTCTAAAGAGGATCCTTCTTTTATGCTGTTACTAAGTTGGAAGTGTTAATGAAACATTTTGCTTGGGTGTACGAAGTAATTTTACCGTTTATTTCTTTTTATATCGATTGCTTTTATATTTATGATTAACGTAATTTAAATAATAAAATATCTGTTATTAAAATAAAAGTAATGCATTTTATAATCAATAGTATTTAGGAAATCAATTTTATAAAATTGTACTTTTTTAATTAAGTTCAAAGGTTAAATTCAAAAATAAAATAAATAATTTTACACTTCATTTAGACAGTAATAAGAAACCATAAAAATTTCAAGTTCTTGCATAATGATAAAATAAGATTTTTGTGCTATGCTTTGTAAGATGACTAGGTTATGAATCTAATATAGAATATAAATATGATTATGTTTTTTATAAAATTATATGAGCAAAGTAAATAGCGTTATTTTTTATGCAAGTTTTACTGTGTAACAAACCTCTTGATATTATACATTATTTGGAAACAAATATGTAAAATTTTAATAATTTTTTTATCGTTTTGTCAATAATTATTGATGTTATAATTTGACAAAATTCTAAAATTATAACTCTAAAGTAAAATATTACATAAAAGTACTATTCTAGAAGTATTTTGATAATTACATCACGACTAAATAATAAAGGAAATTTTATTGATGTGACAAAGAATTTACTGATGAAATTTGTGCTTACAGCTAGTTAATAATGTACTTTATCTTAGATATTTATCTTTCCTTCTTAGAAAAATAACGATTAAAACCAGCAGCTTTAGTCCTTTATAGTGAACTATTTTGCAGCTCAAGTAAACATTATCAGAATATTTATTGAGTTTTAATAATTTAAAATATAACAGTGGAATCTAAGCTACAAATTTAAAAAACATTATTATTTTTTAATTTGTATATACTGGAGGATAATATATACATTTTGATTTCTCGGTATAATCTGCGCAAACTTCCATTTTCATAAACCTGTTGTAACTCATTAAATTTAAGTCTCAATTATTTACTTTAACATTTTTCAATAATAAATTGTCTCATTTTAAAAAAATATGATAATATAAAATGAAAAATTATAACTAAAATAAATAATAACTTTTAAAAAATTTTCAGAATTCTAGTTTTTAAAGTGGAATATCAATAAAAATCAATTAATATCTTAAAAGTAGGAACATTTCCGTCAACTCTATTACTTAAAACAAAAAAAAAGAAAAAATTATTTTTGAAAATCATTTAAATTTTTCCAATTACATTTATTTAAATTATACAATTTTTATGAAATGTAGCAGATAAAAATGAAATTGAATAATTAAAGAATGTATCAAGTGCTATGGATTTTATGAAAATATCGATGGATATATTATTTAAAAGATAATCTAAGACAAGTACCAATTATTTCGTTTGACAGAGTTGACAAATGATATTAATGATTAGAAAAATGTTCAAACCTTGTTATTTTTTTTAAAGTTGGTTGTGTGAGGTTGTGTATATACAAATTAATTAATATATTTTAAATATTTAAGGGTTTTTTTTTTTTTTTTTTTTTTTTTTTTTTTTTTTTTTTTTTACTAAAGTAATAGCCTTGCGCATTAGCTCATTATAAAATTAAAGTTTTATTTTGCCTTCTTAAAAAATGGTTATAATCTAAATTTTTCGAAATTCAGAATTCATAAAATAAAATTTATTTATTTCTTGAAGGAAAAATTCAAATGTTATCATAGTTCACTTATTGCACTTTTATGCTAACAATGTAAAATTTGATTAACAATGGATAATAATGACATTAAAACAAAGTACAAGTTCTTAAGTACTTTATAATTAAATTTTTATACAATATTTCCTTTCAAAAAAACTTTTTGACTACAGATTTAAATTAGTTTAAAAATGTACATAAATAGATACTATTTATGTACATTTTTAAACTAATTTAAATCTTCGTAATTTAGAAAATAATCTGGTGAATTAAGGATTCATTTCTGTTATATTTAAAGATTTTTAAATTGAATTCATTAAATTAGCGTAATAAAATAAATTAGCGTAATAAAATAATATAATACTAATAAAATAATATGATTAAATAAAGAATTGGGAATTTTAAATCTTTGAGTAAAAAAATATATGTAATTATGCTTATAACAAAAAGTAATATAAAAATATTGTGTTTATTAATGAAATGAGCTGAAATTGAAACATTTAAGAAAGGGAAAATTTGCTCTTAAAAAAAGCAATTAATTTTAATTGTTAAAAAAAGATAATTTATGTTCAAGAACATTAGCATAATTAGAAAAAAAATAGACTTATTGAGGTACTGCTGAATTACAGACACTGTTAAATTGTTTTTAAAATATATTTATAAAATAAACTCAGTAGACTTTAAGCACACATCTATAACGAATTTATTTTTGGTTTCTTGTTTGGTTACTCTAAAAATACATGCTTGTACATAAATTTAATAGTTGATGAGATTGGTCGTATACTTTTAAACGGTTTATCAATCAATTAAAAGAAATTTTTATTAGTACAAAATAATTACAAAGCAATAGTTTTACTCACGTATTTTCTGGTGTTAAATTAAATCCGGTAAAAGATTTTATCCCACTTACAAAAACCGAATTGCAACTTCAATACTTTTAACAGTGACAGAGAAGGTAATTAGAAAGTTTCCTTTCTCCCCCGCTCCTAGATCTCAACTTTAGGGTAATAAAATGAAAGGCATCAAGATTGGTCCGGAAAGCCTATTGTCCGAAAAGGTATCAACTGCTATCCGTAAAGCTTTCAAGGCCTACTAGGTTCCCCAATTGGACTAGGTTTATGACAAAGTCATTGTGACGTCATGAAACTGTAATTTCTTGGAACCGTTGAAAAATCAAATACTCCTTAAGCTGTTTAGAATTCTTTACTTTGCACTTGCATCTCCCTTAGATCGGTAAGTGATTTACAAATTTAAATTCTTTCATTTTAAGATTTTTTTGTAAATTTTATGAATTATAAAAGTTTTGTTATTCAATAGCTTAAAAGTTTATGTAAGCAAATTGCTTACAAATATGAACTATTTTAATATACAATTTATATTTCTAAAGAGTTTTAAAATGCATTTGCAGTGGAAAACTACATTTTTCAAATCAATTTTTATCATATTCATTGTTAATAAGTTCATATTATTATAAGACTAACAAAATTTTATGAATTTTTTGAAAATCCAAAGTATATACCACACAAGATACCGTTTAAATTTATACATTATTCAATTCAAGATTCGCACAAATATAAAAGCTTCATTTTTAATACAGTTTATAAATGTAAAATTTTAAAAATAAATTATGTAAAAATAAATTTATTATATTTGCTTCGCTTAAAAAAAGGATGTTTATACAACTAAAATTTAAGAAAAACATTAGTTTTTAATTATAATGTTGTTATGAAATTAATATTTAGTGTTTGCTAAATATTTATTTAAATAATAACAACATTTATTAAGAATTTTTTGTTACATATTGTGATCTCAAATATACCTATTTTAAATTTCTTAGCAAAATTCTGTTAGAACCAATAAATGTAAGCCACTCTACATATTACCTTAATTTCCAGAAAAAAATCGGAATATAAACCACTCATAAAAAGAGCTATAAAAAATGGGTTACTATTTTATTTTAAAATTTTTAAGCAAATGTCCCAAAATATGTTACAAACATATGTAAATATACAAAAATATGTTGCAATAAGGTGCGCATTATACAATAAGATACATGGGTTCTGGATTATATCACAATTTTATTATTAATAAAATATGTATTTCTAGCATTTTAATAATAATTTTAGATTATAGAGACTACACTTCAAATTAAACATTAATCTTTAAAAAATAAGGAAGAATTCTAATATAGGCAAAAAATGACCCCATGCCTTATAATTTGTTGCCTATAAAAACTCATTAATACTACTTGTATTTTGATAGCAATATTTAAAGTTGATGTTGGAAAAGTATCCGAATAATTTGGTTTAAAAATATTTCTCTCATGAACAAAAATGTCATTATTTTCTAAATCATAAGCTAAAATTATAGAAAACAATATTTACATTAATGAAATATGAAAATAATAATTTTATATAAATCGTCAACATATCAAGTATGAAATTAAAATTTTGCTGTTTTTATTTATAAAATTAATTGTTGAGGATTAATTTAGTGAATTTAAATCTTATTTCTATACTAATAAGCTTTTATTTTGACAAAGTTATGCTTATAATTTTAACTCTATTATTCTATAACTATATCAGCAGAATAACAAATTTTACTATTGACATATTAGTTAAAATACGTTAGAAGAATTATTTGAAATATAATTAGTGGAATATATATATATATATATATATATATATATATATATATATATATATAATATATATACATTATTAAATTATTTACAGTTGATGTAGTTAAAATTATTCATAACAGAGATGTGCATTGTCTGTTAGTTTGTACTTATATTAGGTCCTTATCTTTTAGAGAATATAATTCGCTAATTTTTCTTTTAACTTTAATAGCTATGTTATCATAAAATGAATAGATTTTTATCATAATCTTATCACTATCATGGTGATCATAACTTATCATTTTTATGATCCTAATCTTAGTTGCACTCATGACTGAGAGATTTGATGACTAGAAACAAAGGGTTAAAGATGTGCATCTTTAAGCAAGAGCAATTTGTCTAGGCACAAATTGTTTTATTTATTTATATTTTCCAGGCACATTTTTCTTTTTTACCACTTTTTCATGCACCAACGAAAAACTGCAATTTAATTCTGTGAAGTGAAGTAATGTAATTTATCCTAACAAAAGAAGCTTTTTGCCCACGAAACTTATCTAAAAAAATTCTGCTACTTGAGTGCTTTCACATCTGAATTCAAAACTTTTCGCTTTGTTTAGTATTTTCTTAAGCAATGATAAATTATAAGATTTACCATTTCCAGTAATGGAAAATTTAAAATTGATTTCTTAAATAAAGTGAAGTAATATGACGATGTTTTTTCACATAAAATATCAATAATATACAAATATTAATTTTATGAGATTATTTTAGTTAGAGAACAGATAGACGATTTTCAAGTAAAATTTATAAAAATCAGTTTTTTTAAAAAAAATTAACTTTTAATTTCTTACAGATCCTCTGGAATGCTTAATTATTTTGCTTTTCTGTTCAGAACTGGCTAATTTTAAAATATGTAAAAAATAAATAACTTTAAAAATCATAAATAATATTGTTAAAAATATTTTTTATCAACAACGTATAAAGGAAATTTCTAAAATTATTTTTTTTTAATTGAAAATCGCTCACTAAAATCCATAACAATAAAATAGTATAATATATATTCAAACTTGTTTTAATATTAACCTTAATTTATGTAGTATATGATAAATTCACAATGAAATCATAATATTTAAAATATTTTGAAAATAGAGAAAATAGGTAATTCCCTTTTTAAGCATTTATGAAAGAAATACATTAATTATGTTAGAAAGATACATTCTTTAATTATGTAAATGTAAATATCATAATCACAAGCCTTGTCTTTGCTATATTATGATTAAAATTCAATTTTTAAGAATGCAACAAAAAGCAAACACTTTTTATAAAGTATCGACATATATTATATGTTGTAATACATGATATATATCTAAAAAATGGATAAAATATTTAAGTTAAGTCGTGCAGCTATTTAGATTTATATAGATTTTTTTACTGGTAACATATTCGGGATTTGAAAGCTTTCTATGATCACTTCAGTAAAATAGATTATTACTTTTAGTTGTTTCTCTCGTTTTGTCATAGAGCATACATTTTATCTGAACTATTTTTATAAAATCCCCAACTTAAAAAAATAAAGGTTTAATTGATTTCGTTATTATGTAAAATTTAAATGTTAATAATATGAAAATTTTGTAAAATTTAATTTTTCGTAGATTTAGCAATTAAGAGTTATGGTTGTAGACATATGAGAGAAAAAGAAACTGCCTGCAACAAATACCTCTTTGTATTTGTTGAAAACAAATACTTATGTTTTTTATATAGGCTATTATTTGTTTTGTTATGATACTTTCAAAGCTTGCTCATATTCATATTGTTAACTTTTTAAATTAACAATATGAATATGATATTATAAAATTCTGCTGGGAATTAAACGAAAAGTGTATATCATAAAAATAGATCAAATCTGTAAATACAAATGGAGAAATATATTACTGTGAAAAATGAAAAAAAAAAAATTAATCTCAAATTATGCGTATTAACCAATTTACAAATTACGAACTGTAATTTATATATGTCTAGCAAAAATATCACAGTCATTATTTTAGCAAACTCTTCGAAAATAATAATCTTGATGTACTTGTGATTTTTTCTTTCTTTTTCCTTCACATATTTTTTATGAATTTTTTACATTGTAGTTCTCATCTAAATTATTAAATGACTCGAATAATTTCTATTTATCACACAGATTTAGATTTATTTCAAGCTAAAGCATTCATATCTATGTTGTTTCGCTAAAAGAATACTCTTCAAATCATATCTGGCAGAACTTATATTTCTTAAACATTATATACAAATATTGCATTTAAATGTATCATGAACTTACATTTCACGTATAGTTATTGATAAATTAGCTTGTAATAACTATTCTATTAAAGAACTTAAAAGTGCGTATAAGGTGATATATATTCACCTCAGTGCGCTCACGCGTTTATTTACCTTATGCATTAAAATATTATTAAATACATATAAGTAACAAAATATTTAATATTTGAGCTAAAAAATTTATTTTATTTCTTATTTACGAAATAATTTGAATAAAAGTAGAATATTAGCTTTTCATTTACACCCATTTTTGCATTTTTAACAAATTTAAACAGAAAAACCTTGCGATTAAAAATTAATAAACAATTTAAAATTATTCCCAAACTGTAATATGTTCAAATATCCATCACTTCCAAAGTAAAGCTCACTTACTTAAATGAAACTATAAATGCAATAAATATTGGTTTAATGTATTAAATTAATTGATCGCATAAAGGTGATACATTTACTTAAAAAGAATCATATCTATATGTATCCTCAGTTCTCAGTTAATATGTATCATTCCAATAAAGTTTCCTGTTTATTAATTTATTTGGAATTGTGATTTTGATTCAGCTTTTAAGCAGTAATTTGTGATCAGTATTAGGTGATAATTAGTGTGCGTTTATAATATAAATATATTTACACATAAAAATAAAATTAGTTTCTATTAAATAATAAAACTACAGTTAAAATAATATTTCCTTATACGGCTTAAACAATATCACACATTTATTTTAGTAAGTTAAATAATAAATTAAATTAAAAGTAATATTGACCAAGTTTACTTTTATATAATCTTTAATATAGCAAGTCACTTTTATATAAAGAATAGATGATAAATAAATTTTTAAACCAAATAAAATTATGTATTAAAACTACAAGATAATAAATAATTTTACATATTTTGGAAAACAATCAATTTTAATGCGTAATATTAAAATATTTTTTCCAAATGTTCAATAATTAAGAATCAAATATGATTTTGTATTTGTGACATGCAATTACTTATCATGGATTCAAACCATCTCCATTCCCGTTTTTATTAAGTAGTGTTTCATTACTTCGAAAAATAAATTTCAATGTCCATTTTCTTTTTTTGCCAAAACAACATCTTTCTTCATTTTCTTTGGAAGTTTTCTCAAATGTACGGTAAAAACAATTCGTTTTCCATCCTTCTTTCAGAAGCTCGGAAATTTTCATTAGTTATCAACGAATTCCACTTGATCTGAAAAAGAAATATATCTTTGAAATATGTAAAATTTTTAAAAGTATTTAAGCGTTTTAATAGATAAATGATAAATTAGATAGATGATAAATTAGAATATTTTTTATTTATTCAGGAATCAATTTGAAAAAGAAGAAAAAATCAATCTATAAAAGAATAGAAATTTTAATATTTAGTTTTTATGAAGTTGAAGAATATTTAGTTTTTATGAAACGTTGAAATATGTGACAAATATTTTATTTATAAATAATTGTATAAATGTCAAAAGATTATGCTGACAAAAAATATGTGTACATTCCTATATATATAGCAATGTGTGGATACATGTGGATAGACATATATATTTTTAGATTTATGTACATAATTAAAGAATGTTTTTTTAAACATAAAAGCAAAAGAATCATTATTATTTCTCTAAAAATCTTATTAAAATACATGCTTATTAATAAATTTATGCATTAACATTCAGAGATATTTAAATAGTAATTGTTATAGAAAGATTTGAATAGTAATATTTGAATAGAGTAAATTAAATTCAGCAATATTTTAATAGTTTGCGAAAATTCTACTAATTGTTTAATAATTAGCGAAAATATTTTTTAATTTATTGTTTGTTTTATTTTGTTAATTCTAAAAATAAACATTTCATCGTAGTTACTTTTATATAAAAAAAAATAATATTTTCATATAAAAGTATCAATATTCCGCATTTTTTGAACATCTGAACATTTTTAAATTCTTAAGATAATCTATCTTATGTTCTTTAAGAAAATGTATACTTGGAATCTTATACCACTGGAATGACCCATCTGACTAAGAAAAGTATTTAAAAAAAAATTATGCATAGAAGTTTGTTCCCAAACACGTAGGAACAAAGGAATATTATAATTTATTTATTCGGAGCATATTATTAAAAAGAACTGTTTGTTTCGTATGTAATAATTTCATTGTCTATTATTAGTACCTAAGACTTTAGTGCTTTCTTTTTACTAAAAACATAAAATTTTCTATTTTTAGAATTTGTAATAGATATATTATGTATTCGATAATGTATGCTAATTAATGCAGAAGTATTTTTCCTCAAAAAGAACTATGAAAAGCATAAAAAAAATGCTTAAGAAGTAATAAGCAGTGAAATTATAAGAAATTTTGCTTAAGTTTTCATTTTTGATAAGTAGTTTTCTTTTCTTTATTGAATAAATGGTGACATGTTTTGAGCAATTTGAAGTGGAAGTCTGCAACAGGTATTTCGATACTGGATTATTTTTAATGACAAGAGGCAGAAAGAAATCTTTAATAAACCTCTAATTGTGATTTCTGAAATATTACTGTTGGAGCGTGATTCCTTAAAAGAGAAGTGTTTCTTTGAAACTCGGATTATTCACTAAACAGATAATCCTCACAAGTGTACATATAATTCAATAAACAATAGCAGTTTGGAACTTATTTCTCTCAAAATCCTTTTTATTAATTAAATAAAGACAAAGGAAAATTTTTTGTAACTACTAAGCGGTGTGTAACTACGGGCAATTCAAATACTAAGATTAATATATTAAATAAATTAAAATATTATATTTAAAATTTTATCATAAAATTTCGATATAATCATTGTTTTAAGATTTTTAATAGGACTTACTATTTATTTCCATTTAAATTGAATTTAAGGAAAAGAATATTTTAAAATTAATTTATTCACATTCCGTGTAATTTACTGCATTGATTAATAAAATATAGTACAGATTTATGAATTTTTGCTAACTAATTTGAGTTTCATGCATTCAAGATTAAAAAATAATTATTTTAATTAAAATTATTTTGTTGATATATTTGTCTCGAAGCTTTGATATTGCTAAATAATTTAGTAATGCAGCTATAAAAATATTACATATAAGCATATTTTTAATATAATATAATATAAAAATAAAACGCTTTTGAATAATGAAAATTTTGAGAAAGAGTCGAAGTTTAAAAATTTGAATCTTAACTATTTTTCATGAAATTGATTTTTATGAATCTTTAACTAAAATGACTAGTCCACTCTTAACTGATCCCCCCCTCCCTCCGTCATGTATTTTATTAAAATTTTTCAATTATCTCGTTTAACTGATATGTAACAAACTCCTAACCTCTAATACACAATTTATTTTTAATACTATTTTACCTTTTAATTTTGTCCTCCTGTGAATATACTTTTTGAAAATCGTTCTAAGTTAATAAGATAATATTACTAAGCATATATTTAATATTTTAAATTTAACAGACATTTATATTTTATGCATATTATATTAAATAGTCTATGCTTTTTCAAAATTCTTTAGTTTTAAGTCTTTAATTTCTATAATTGTTTTACTGTTTACATGGAAATAGTTGAAAAATGATTTATATTAAAATAATTCAAAAATAATATATTTTTGTTTAAACTAAAATATTTACTTTATGAAGAAAATTTCCCAACTATGTTAACATTTGATGATGAATTCTGTTTACATTTAATAATGCTTATATATGTTAGGAAATTTTGAAAATTCATTGTTTTTTTTTATTTTATATATTTATTTAAAATTTTACTACAAATAAGATATTTTTGCCAGTTGGTTACTTTATGTTTTTATACATTTACGGAAAGTAAATTCAACAGAACTTCGTATGATATTTCAGGGTGTTTTAAATTCCAGAAAATATTGCGTCCATTTGACTTTTACAATAAATGGCTATCGACAATTCTTCGCTACAATTTCAATACAAATGTTATAATTTGTCTGAGTTATTTGATTTAACTAGTAAGTTGCCGAACTGGCCACTGAATGGTTAGCTCTCTGACCTTCGATTCATGTATTCGATTCTCATCTTGGATTTGAATGTTCGTAGAGGTTCAGAAGCCACTTTTAATGTAAGTCCGAACTCAATTAACTCTCGCGTGGAAGAAATGAATGCTAAGTGAAAAATCAACTATTAATTAGTAAGTTACCAAATTTTATTTATATCTTTCTTTAAATAAATATTCTTATTTTGAAACTTAACTTTGCAAATTTGGTGAAAATCTTAAGTGATTTATGAACTAGTTTGTTTTAAAAACTCAAGTTTTATTACAGAGTTTTTCCGTTATCTTGTAGTTAGATTAAAAAAGCTATGTAATTGTTTTAGTCTGACTTTATTTTTTATTTTATTTTATTTTATTTTTATTTTTGGTGCTTGAAACTAATTCCGTAAAAGTTAATAATGTTTATAAAAAGAAGATTTATTCTTAATATTATTCGAATAATTTCATATGCATTTTACTAAGTGACAAGAATTAAAATATGCAAATTTTTTAAATGATAAAAAAATCAAAAGAAATATAATATAATTTGATTTTTTTAATTAAAAATTCTAAAATATTGTTTAATAATCATGAAATATTTTACTTTGGATTATTTTAAAGAAGATAGTTTTGTGCATTTGCTACATATTTTTAAGATTGTATACTAAAGTACTATTGGGCAGTAGTATTGGATTGATCACCATTCCTAATTTTTTCCAATGTTATTAATTATCAAAAAACTATTAAATTGTTTTGAAAGTAGTCAAATGTTTTGCCTTTTGATCATAATGCTATTTACTGATGAGTTAAAATGCATGTGCTGACTAGTGTAAATTTCATAAAAATATTTCAGCAGATATATAGGAAAATTTTCCGTAATAATTAGCTTGATCACAGAACTAGATTTTAATCCTTGTGATTTTTCCCAAATAGGAAACTAAAAAATAACTTTCATTTCTTAATCAAAAACTCATCACAAGGCCTCAAATCGTCTAGTTTAATCGGGATCCAAACATTCATTGAATACGCTGTTGGAAGAATTTATCATTACATCAAAAATTTTGTGATGATAGATATGAATGTGTTAACTTCTGAAAACTAAATTCCAACATTAAGTACATTTCAAAGTTCATTTTAACGTAAGTTTTGAGCAAATTAATGTGTTTAATAGGATCAAAATAGGGGATATAAAAAATTATCCAATACAAAGGATTAATTGTTAAAGCAATATTTCATATTTATGCGTCATTTAAAGAATATTGAAAATTAAATATATATTCGAAACAATACATGAAAATTATACATTGAATTATAAAAATATTCCATTTTAATCTCCATAATTTTATGCAAGTTTTCCATTACCCCATATTATAGATAATTCAAAATATTGTTTTCGATAATAAATATAGATAAGTGAATGTTTCGGTATAAAGCTCATATATATATTATTCTACTTCTCAGTCATAATCTTCTCAAAATAAATCATAATCTACTTCTCAATTATTACAGGACTATTCAATGGATTTCAAATAAAGCCATTTATTCAGTTAACATTGTAATTGTACCTACAAATATATAGGATAGATTTATAGAAAAATATCAATATGCAAATATCTTTTTTTCTTTTTTATATACAGCTTAAATGAGATATTTTTAATAACCTAGCTTTTATTTATTTATTTTTTATTTTATTTTTTATTTTTTTTGTTTTTTGAAAATTTCTATTAAACTAATTATTTTATCAAAGAACTTAAACTATATTTGTTTGAGTGTATTTGTTATCTTTTAATTAAATGTATTTGATACATTATTTGGATTAAATAATTTTAGTTTTACAATTAAGGAGTAATATAGATGTGAACAGTAATCTTCATGCAGTTATTCAGTGATAAATGTGTATTGTGTATTATTATACTCAATCATATACAAAAAGGCAGGATTCAAATATACTTATATACAATTGTTTGTGTTCCCATCATCTCAGGTGGATCATCATGGGCATGCTTCTGAATCAGATGTTAAGGGTTTTTGTAAAAAATGAAATTGTAGAACACCTGCTTTATTATCCATTAAAATTATGTATGCAAAGCATGTGCAATAGTCACGCTAACGTGAGAGAAATGGTGTATTATTTCACCTTTTCAAATTAACATTCAGCGCACATTCAAATATTTCCAAAATTAGCATGATCAAAACATTCAAGGAAAAACCTGGTTTTCCATAACAAATTATTAAAGTTGCTATTATAGATTATACATTTCGATTCTTACATTTTAATAAAAAATTTCAGTAATAATTGAAATATCTGATATTCCAAATCATTGTAATTCTATATGAAATAATTAAAAGGAAATTTAGGAAATTTTTTATAAGGTTTTAAGATTGTTTAGTTTTCATACTATAACACCATTACTTTTTATAAGTCACCGACAGAAGGATCGCTAATGAAGTATTTATTGCAAACCAAGTAATCAGGTACAAATAATTGTATTGATTGAAAACTCATCTGTAGTACAATTTTCAGATGATATTATTAACAAAATAATACAATATAATCCTACTAGTTATATTTTACTTCGAAATTCATATTTATAGAATGCTGTGGTATTCTATTAACATTTTAAATCAGATAGCATTAAGTAATTTAAAATTAATGTAATTTTTTTTTCATATAATATTTTATTTCTATAACTTTAGTTAATGTACAGTCAAAATATCAATTTTCAAAAGGAACAGAAAATGTTACAGTACAAATTAATTTTTTTGATCAAGATTATTAATAATAAGATAATAATAAGCAATTAATTTATACAAACATAAAAATTTATATGAAATAATAAGTACCAATAACACATCATGATAAAGTACATGAAATGGGGTGGAATACAGTTTTCCTTCATGTCACAAGTATCATTTTATGAGATTTATCTTGCAATAGAATTAGTTAACATACAGTTAAATAGAATTTATGAGGTTTAAAAGTGATAAATCATCACATGAAGTATGAAGAAAACAATTACAGAGTAATAAAAGGTAAATTCACTGTAATGCTTAGTAGACTGATTTACTTACAGAGCTGTTCCGGGTATAAAACCATTCTTTTATTGATAAATAAATGTCATGGATAACTACTTATCAAAAGAAACTTGAATTTTAATCTCCGTTTCTGCAAACTTTTACGAGACTTCAACGCGTATGCGACATCCAGATTTTTATGAAATGAAACGATCCTCTTGAAAATAATCTTAATACAAATATGGGAGTTTTATCTCTTGCATAAAGTCACGTAGCGTGTATTCATAAGAAGGATCCATCTAGCTATTGCTAAAGGTGTCGCCGAAGTGGCCTCTGTAATTTACGGGCTCCCATTAAGTGACAGGGTTTATGGCCTGTATTTCTTGGTGGACCTGCAAACATCTAAAACGGTGTTAGAATTTCATTACTGGACCCTTTGCTGTCCTGGAACGCTTGTAATCGCTATCTTTAGAACCCAATCAAAAAGATCTCAGCGTCCTTTCACTCAAAGCATTTACTGGACATCCATGGCAATTTAAGAGGGTGGATGCATTGTTTTTTTTTATCGAGTTGGCGAACCGCTTAAAATATATTGGCTGGTCATTAAGCCTGGCGCAACAACTCTTGGATATCTAATTGCTTCTTCAAGATGTGTGTGAATGATGCTTTTCTTTCAACACTAAATGGATTGCACCATACTTGAAGTTTCCTCAAGAAATAAGTACCGTTTTGTAATTATTATTTCATCTATAACTATAAATTTTTAACAATGATATTTTCATTAATTTTGATTTACAAATGAATTGTGTTAACCTGAGTTTAAGTAGCAACCATTCTCGGTTTGCTTTCCCAAAATTTTATTATCAAAGAATTTCTTAATTTCTTCTGTTAATCATTTTTAAATGTGAAAATGTTGGATCTGTTACCATGATAAATAGGAATATCTATAAGATAATTTTTATAAAGCAATATATTAATCAAAAATTTTCAAATCTTTCATTCTATTAGAATTTATTCTAATGAAATTCAACTGTATATAAAACCAGGATTTTCTATCCAATTGTTATTACAATTGTTCATTAATAATGACAGAATATGCTTATGGTATTTATATTTTTATTTCTATTATAGCCTCTCATGATAAAGGTGAATATGATTAAAAACCCTCAGTATTCATTACTCAGATGTCAATAAGAACTTCCTCATAATTTATCTAAACTGAATTTGAATAAATTGTTGATGTTAAGCAAATTGTTTAAACTTCCATTTCAGTACTTACTTCTCATCATCAACTCAAACATAGAAATACCGCCGTTAAATGTCACTCAGCGAGTTTTAACAATTTTTTAAACTGTGTGACAGGCTTTCTATAATATTTAACTTTATATAAAATATTGATACACTGAGTGAAATCATAGCGAGTAATATTCACAAATTGTTTCTCGGAGATATTTTTGTACAGTCGAGACAGAGAATGACAGACTACAAAGAATTTTAAATAAATTTCAGTTTTATGTAAACTTTCCATTACGTATCTAAAAACCAACATAATCACGACAAAAATGTAAAATTTTAACAATTCACGATACACCATGCATGCCTAGAGTCAGCTGAAGTTTCTAAATTTATTACTTTACACTTTCATAACTATGTCAAGCAGTACTCACATAATTTCTTCATGTTTTGAATACGTTTATCTGAAGCATGTGGATACTTTTTTGAAAATACCTTGCGTTCTCTTCCTCTTCTTTTTTTCTTTTATGCATGTATTTGAGGAATATATATATATATATAGAATAGGAATTGTGCTTCCATTGGATGTTATCTCTACTTTAACTTTTATTAATAATTTGTAATTTTCAACAATTCTTAACTTAAAAATAAATCGAATTTATTAATAATGCCTGTAAAAATATTTTTGCCAAGTTGTATACAGCAGAATGCATTTTGATTCGGAAAATCAACTGAATTCCTCAATGGGCTGAAGTTATGATATAATTAACAAATACTTGTTATTGTTTGAATTAATATTGTTGAAGTTAATATTTTAAAACCGTTTAAATTTAATCTGATCTAAATATGAAAGTTTTTATTGTTTTTATGTTAAAATTAATAATCTTGCTTAATTCTATTTTGATAAGTTATTAAAAAAGTAGACACTACATGTCCATTTCCCATACAAGAGTTTTTTTAACTAACTGGGAATTCATAGCCTTTAAGATTGTAGATCAATTATATGTTTTCTAATGTTATTTGTGGCTTAATATTTTTAAAATTAATTCTTTAATGAATTTAAATTGTTATTCAGTGCAAGTTTGGGAAGTTTCTACCGAACATTTTAATAAAGCATAAATAACATGTATTTTAAAATCTTTTTTGATAAATATATCTAAGAAAGAAAATATTGTATATTTGTTTCAGTTGCAAAGAAATTTAATGGATAAACTTTTAAGCAGGAAAAAATAATTGCGCAGAAATATTATAGTTGATGACTTGGTTAAAATCTAATAATATTTTGATCATTGATGCTTGTTTTTAAAATTTTGTTAATGTTTAACATATTGTTGTTGAACCTATTATATTTTTAAATAAATCCCAGAAAATAATTGCTTATTTTTCTTATAAAAACATTTACTGAATGTGATTTTGTAACTGTTATATGTAAGCAGTAAATGCGTTCCAAATTATCAAGACATGGATTTGAAAGTTAAGAAATGCATTTACTAGTGCTAGCAATTAAATAAAAATTTTTCCATTTTAATAATAGTTTATTGCTTTAAAAACGTATCCTTAAGATACTTAATAGATATGCTTACCATTTTAAAAGGGTATTATGAGGAAAAAAAATTTCTCAACTATATATTCGAAAATCTGCATCTGCGGATGTTTTTCTTATAGATAAAGCAAATCCTGAATTTTCTACAATTCAAATCAGGTTATGAATTCCAGAGATAATTTGGAATACTAAAACTCTATTAAATAGTTTGAGTCATTTGCAGTACAACTTAGAAAATAAAATTAAGGAAAAATTTATTAAATATCTTAAAATATTCCAAATAAAAAGTTACTAATCGGGTGTACAAAAAACATAAATAAAGCATTTCTTAAAATGTTATATAAAATATATTATAAAATTGTTAACTTTAACATGATATTAACTTTTTAATGTAATAAATATGACATCTGTCTCTGTAAAAAAAGTCAATTTTATGTTACCTTAAATGATGTATTAAATAATTTCAAAGTTAAACTCGTTGTTTTATTTTAAACATGAGGAATTTTTAAACACGGGAAATGTGTGACTGTGTTGTCTATAAAAAGTTTATTATTTAATATGATGTCTTAAATAATTATTAAATAAATCAATACAATGTTGTTAAACTTCAATGAAATATATGACTAAATATTTAGTTGCGTTATATTAAAGGTCAATAATATTTGTTGAATCTTGCAGGAAACTACAACTACGTACAATGTTTAAATATATCGTAGCATCCTAAAAATGAATCTTCTTTTTTCAGATAAACGATATTATGGTGCATTTTTAATTAAATATATTCCGTGAAAGCAATTTTTTAATAAAAGTATAATGAAACATAAAATAGAAAAAACTACTTTTAAATTTAAACTGAAGAAAGTTTTTATTCTCCTATTCTTTAAAAAATATTTATCAGTGTCGTAATATATATGTGTGTGTAATTGTTACCAAAAATTAATCAAAAATCACGCAAAAAGTTATAACTCTACGAAAAATTGGCCAATCGCAATTAAATTTGGATATGTTGGTAACAAAAGGCAGATGAGTAATATGATATTATGCAAAATAGTGGCTATCGGAATATGTCCTTTGCGAGGAGCATAAAAATGGATGTCTCCCAAGCAAGGAGGCAATTTTCGCTGCGTACCTGATATCAGAAATCTATAGTGAAATTGTAATAATAGCATCATTTAACCGAAGAATTTAGATGGCAATCTATTGGGTGACTTGAGGCAAAACAAAAATAAGTGACTAGACGGCTGAATGTGAGCCCGTCTGTGATTCATAGACTTTGGCAACAATTTCTTACAACGGATTCAGTAACCATGAGAATTAGCCAAAGACGGCCACACGCTACCACGAGTGCTGATGACCGATATTTGTCATTATGCTAACAAAGGAATAGAACTGCAACTCCAGCTGAACTCATATACTCCCTAGGGGCAAATTCCACAATGTTGGTATCCAGATGAACCGTCTGTCGAAGGCTTCACGATCGTATTCCTTATGTGAGGTGACCAGTCATTTGCGACTCTCTCACGTCACGCCATATGCGAAAATGTTTGCAATGGACAATGACGATGCCAACATGTCCGCTGGACGCGTGTTCAATAAAGGGCTGTTCTCTTTACGGATGAGTCAAGGTTTATCTCAGAGAGTAATAATAGGCTCATTTTCATTTGCAGAGATCGTGGAACTCCTTTTCATCCATCAAACATCCGTGAAAGAGATGCATACGGATCAGCCAGTATCTGTGTTTGGGGTTGTATTTCTTTCGGTGGACGCGCAGACTTTCATGTATTTTCTCTTGGAAATGTTAATGCTCACACCGATAGAAATGACATACTTATGTGTGGCTCTTATGCCGGGCAATAAGTGATATTTTCGTGCTACAGGAAGATAGAGGGAGACCACGAAGGACTCGCATTGCATGTTTTTCTTGAGTAAGAAACAACTGAGTGCATGCCGTTGCAAGCTCAATCACCGGACCTTAATTCAATCCAGCATATTTGGGACTCTTTAGAACGACGTGTAGCTACTCTCAATCCACCTCCTAAGACCTTTGCCATTCTTTAAACTGCTTTGGAGTACCCCATATAAAGGTATTTTCCCTATATCAAACTTACGTCTCCCATTTGTTCATTGTATACATATGCTAATTCTCATAACATTATAATTGTTTGGTGATTAGTTTTTTTGCTCTTTTGTACTTTCCTATGTGTTGTATAATATGTTTTAATAAGTTCTACGCATAACTTTTTGCATTATCGTCACTATGTTTTTTTGTGATTTTTCCTTAATGTATAATAACCGGTGCACACACACGCATATATATATATATATATATATATAACCAAAATCAAATCAATTTTTCTTCTAATTAGCATTTTTTTAATTGATATTTGAAAAGTTTTAGTGAAAGGAAGAATAAATATTCTTCAAGAATAATTGATAAAATACCGAAAGCGAAGAGCATTTCTTGGTATAGAAAGAGTTAAGAAAAGCGATGTTTCCAACATTAAAAAAATTCACAATTAAAATATCTTTTTTTATAATATTAATATATATTTTTTAAGCTAATCTAATAATTAATTATTTAATTTATACATTGGGATTTAGGGTAAATGTACATGTCTATTTCCCTATAATATAAAACACATTCTCTTTATCCTAATGTTCGATACTGAGGAGGGCGTTTTTCAAAGTATACGCATAATTAGAATTATTCATTTCCCCTCCTCTTTTGCCCATTTCTGAAAGCTTAAAACACGAGCAGCATTTGAAAGGAATCACTTGCGGTAGCCTCAAACATATTTTAAGAGTAAAGAAATGTCGGTGTTCTTGAAAATTTTTTTCTATTTGCGCCTTTATTAAAAATTAATTGAAATAAATGAGTGTGGTGAATAACTAATGTATTCTTTTTTTATTTGTAGTTATCTATTTTTGTTTTTATTTATCATTTAATTATCAATTTTGAAAGTCTGCATATTGGGAGCATTGTTTGCATTAATCAACAATAATTTAATAAAAACTTTTCGTCAGGGCAAAAGTTTTCAGTAAATTTTATAAAATTTAAAAGGAAATTGCTAAATATGAAGCATTTTACGGAAAATCTCTTTGAAATATGATTAAAATTGGTAACATTATGATGTAAAATTATCTTATATAGTTATTTTTTTAATTCGAAAATTGATAAATAAAGTATCTTTTAGATTAATGTTTATATTTATGTAAATTTAACATTTAAAGCAAAATGAAACTTAACATTATTAAACTTAATATTATTTACCGTTGTTATTGTTTACAAATTTATATTTATTTAAAATTAACAGTTTACACAAATATAGATAAAATTTTATGAATGTTTATCAATAGAATTCATGTATAGATTGAAAGAATAACCTCAGTTCCTATTATAACTTCTATAATCCTTCCAACTTCATTTTAAAACAGCTTATCGAAAACAAAAAAATTAATTCCTCTTCCATTTAAAAAGAATTAAAAATAGTTCCTCAATTTAAAATAAATTCATATTTTAAATTTACATACAACATGTGAAAATGCTATCAAATTAGCTTCCTTTTTTACTACTTTAATAATACAGAACATAATGTTAATTTAAATACAAAAATAATTTGCTAAAGTAATTTTTTTTCACATTCAAGCTCAAAATAACTCAAAATGTATTCATTTTTTGAAAATTTTATATTCTTTTACTTTTTTGTTCGCAATACACTCATGCATATATTTCTCAATTATTTGTTGTTTTTAGTATAATAACATCAAATCCTGATAAAATTCTTATAAAAGTCTAATTTCAATAATCATTAAATCAAAACAATTTTGGGATACTGTAAAAATTTATTATTTTGTCCTTTTAAAATAACGTCGTATGATAACGTGAAAATTAATATACAAATCATATAAAATGTGTTTTAATAACAAACAAACAAACAAAGTGATTCAATAATTAATAACTGCTACAAATAGTACTCCAATAACAGTGTCTCTCGTATGCAACTATCTTCTATATCAAATAAATAAATCAGAGAATATCCTATATGGCAGTTAAACTATTTTAGCAGAGAAATTATATATATATTTTCAAGATTTATAAATAATTTTTTTCCAATATTATTCATTATGATGGTTTGTTAATAATTTTGAAAAGAAAACTATTTTCCTTAAATCATTCTGATTACTTTACTTTAGAAATTTTTAATGTAATTGAAGATTTAGATTTTAGAGTCCGCAATTTTTATTTGAAGTTCCTTAGTGATTTTATGGTATACTTGAATTAAAAATCCGAACATCTATAGTAAATTTCTTTTATTTTTTATCTCAGAATTCCTTATTAAAGTTAGAAAAAAATGAAAAAATAAAACATTAAAGTATTATATTTATTTGTCTTTGGAATACATATTTTTAAGGCTAATGCTTATGAACAAGCTCAATATTTTTAAACTTTATAAGAAAGTATATTTTCATGATGGTTTGTATTATTCTTTAAGATGCAGTTTAATAAATTCATATTTTTTCAATATCCCTTTAATAAGGAAAGAATTTCATAAAATGATGCATAATATTAATGAAATGTATTATAAGAAAATAGATAATATTTTCATAGTTTTAAAATTTTTTTTTAACATTCTACGTGAAGAGATAAGGAATAACTATTCCAGTAAAGCAAGAAAAAATCTGATGAAAGGGAAACTATTAATGATTTTTTTACGTGATTAAAATTGTTTTGATGTTAATATTAATGTACGTCTTATTTGATGCATACTTCTTAAAAATACTTTTGTTAACATTACTCTAAAATTATTCACGCACTGGAAAAAATTCATAATTTATGGCATAGCAACGTAAGTTCGCATAATTTTGTATAATAACGAATGAGTTGCACAATAATTATTACCAAAAAAAAGCATAATTTTGCATGATTAACTTCAACAGTAACATTATTTTCTATTGCATTTTTAAATAGAAATTTTAAGTTTTGAGTTATGGAATTTTTGAAAGCAAAAGTTAGTTTTAAGAAAAGAAAATTGTATAAGTAACAAAGTTTCCTTCATCACATTTTATTGAACATGGAATGTGGAAGTTATTGTTTCTCTAAAGATGTTGAGATTTCCCCTAACATACTAAAATAAATGATATTTAAATACTTAAAGGCAATAATTCATCCTTTTACATGTTATATAATTGAAATCTTGTTATATAGCTAAGTAGCAGTAATATTGTTGAAATCAAACATAAATTTTTGATTTAAGTTAAAAATCCCCCCATTGATATTTCCCCTAAGTTTACTTTATTAAATCCCTTTTTCCTTAAGTAATAATTCAAACAAATAATAGAAAAAATTTTTGAACAATTATATTGTGGTTTTAGTAATTATATATTTTCCTATCTCTTATAAAGGCGTGAAAATCTAAACTACTTGACGTAAAAGAAATAAAATCTATACGTACATTATCTCTATTAATAGTTTTAAATCTAGAGAAAATAATTTCACGCAGTTAGATTCAATCAATTATTTTTTACAGAGATATATTTTATTATAAAATCAAGAATAATTTTCCTTTGTGTGCTAAATGACGTTTGAATGTAATTTATAATACATTTCGAGTTATTTTAAGCTACATTACCTTATCCTTCCATAGACTTTTTGTCACTGTTATCATTAATAACCTTTCAGATACAAAATACCTCCATTAAATACTGTTGAAGTACAAGAGTCATATTTCTTACTTTAAGAAATATACACGGCTAATTTATATGCTAATCATTACTTATATATATAATTAATTGATATATAGTTAAATGCTATATTTATATATTTAAGATAAAGCATACGCAGTTATTGTGTTTTGTTTTGTATTTTAAATTTATTATTATTTTTATATAAATAAATAAGTATTCACATATTTTATTATTTAATTTATTCTCATAATTTTTTATAATTAATACTTTGTTTAGTGCTCCATGGTAATTATTTGCTTAAATTTATTGGAGAATTTAATGAACTTAGAAATTTTAATAATATGCATATGGAATGTATGTCATGTTCAATTGTCATAACTTAATAGTTAGCTTAATTATACTTTTTCATATTTTTAACAGTTTTAATAAAAGAAATGTGAGTTCTAACCTGTAATGTTGACATCAACATATCTTTAAGTTAGTCATCACGTGATAGTGTAAATTTTTTGTTATAATTCATTCGGTAATATTAGAGTATTTTACACTTACTCATTTATAATAAATTAAAAAAAAGCATTGTAAAATCGAATCTAAAAGGTATCAATTGTTTTTATTCAATTTGTTTACAAATTCAAAACAAATTATTAGTATTTACCTACTTATTTTATATTGATGATTGAAGAAGAATTTTCCCTGTTTTATCCTTCTTTCAAATGATTTTTAAACCTAGTCAGTTATATAATAATGAAAGAAATGTTTTCTTAAGTTTAAATTGATTGGCAACTAATGTAATAAATCGTTTAATTTTTTGTGGTTGACTATTTTAAGAAGTTAAATCAGGACAGAATTTGGTTATTGAAAAATCTTCGATTTTTATTTCCCAGATTAAATGTTTATGTGGAGCAGATGAAATTTAAAATTTGACTGATAAATTTTCATACATCACATAAGCAACAGATTTATTGCATGCGCAAAAAATAAATAAATAAAAAATAAATTTCTATAAAATACTTACTTAAATTAAGATGAATATAATTAAATATTTATGACTTCTTCGAGTAAGTAATTTTAATTTTGTATTTAGTATTGTTGATCCCAATAGAGTTTTGAGAAGTTAAACTATTTTGAGTTGTACATTGATTTTAATAGATCTATATGCCTGTGTGTGTATTATCGTAACAAATCTATATAAATAATTTGCGTAGAATATTTATAAGTAAAATTGAAAATTGTATGTTTTACATTTCTTTGTTAAAAACACATAAGACAATTTAGTTCATTAAATTCCTTGAGATAATATTTTCGTTATCATTAAAAATATGTCGCACTCACAGAAAAATACTAACTGAAAAGTAAATAATGTTATATTTTACATATTTTCTCAACTTGAGTTTTACATATTTTCTCAACTTGAGTAAGAATAAAAAATATTTTTAATGAATGAAAATGAGATTGTAAGCACTAAAATGGATTCTTTTATAATATGGTGATCGAAAAATTATTCTCTCAGGTTTCCACAATTCTCTCATTAATTTTCAATTCTCTCAATTAATTTTCAGATAACTTTCACTGTGTGCAAACTATTTTTACGCTTTAAATAAATGATTACTCAATTTATTAAAATTACGCATATTTAATTTATTTTACAAGATTAAAAGTTTTATTTAATTTGAAGAGATATACTTTCAAACATCTTTTTTGAGATTTTAATTAAAATAACAAAGAAAGCCTTAAGATCGCTTTCACACAAATGCCCAAATTAGTCAACCCAAACAAAAACTTAAATCAATCAGTAAATAAAATTAAAAGCCAGTGTGAGATAAAGTTAATAAAGAATTATTAATTTCTATTCTCTAAAAATATTTATCAATATCTGTTACATTTATTAAGAATATTAATGAAGTGAATGAGAAACTATTCTGTATTGATATGATCTAAAAAGGTACAAACGTTTAAAACAATTCATTAAATCCTGCAAGTTTTTCTGGATTAAGTTATGCAATAAAATCGAACGAATATAGATATTATTAAGCCAGAAATTCGGTTTATCAAAATGAGACAAAAACATTTTATATTTCTATTAATTAAATGTCTTAAATCAGTTCGTAGGTTGGAAAAGTAAATTTATATAGTAATAGTATTTTTTTTTTTTTTTACATTATAAAAATTATTTCTTCTAATCAAATTTTGTACAATAAAATTTATATTCGAGACTTATAAAAAGGTTTATAACTAATGATTTTCAAAACATCAATAATGTTTTATTTTCGTATATAATAATTTTATATTAAACCAGAAAATTTTCGGAAAAAAGTATTGACCATAAATTTTTCTCTTTTCACCTGGTATTAAAATAAACAATCCAGTCTGTTATTGTGTACTACACTTCAAAAACATTTTAGAATAAAAACTTAAAGCAAAGAACTTCCTTTTATTCAGTAAAAAGTTATTAATAATTTTAAGTGAATTTAAAGATCCTTTAATTCACCAACATAAAATCGATAAATTTTAATCATATAATTCATGATAATTAAAAATAACAATCTGGAAGAGTTGTAAAAATAATCCTCGGAGTTCTCAAAATGACTACATTGATAAACGGTGAACAAAGGCAATATTGTTCTAAATAATTATAAATGTAGAGTTATTATTTATTATCCTGAAAGTTTGAATTGAAAATATTATAGCCAAATGTTTCTAGTATAGCACAAAATTGGAATTTTTTCTCAGAATTTTTCATTTCCAGATATTTGAATCACCAAGATGTTTCAGAAATCATCTGTTTATAAGTGCAGACTTTGATTGCTAAAACTACCCTGTAAATAAGTTAGATGAGTACAACTTATGATAAAATTATCATTTAAACCCTTTTTGATGATAGTTTTCAATCACATGTTTTTGCTGAATTGTATTAATCCAAATGAAAGTCATAACACCTACTACAAGCATTTCTCGAATATGGAGCACCCGAATATGGTTCAAATAAAGGGATAAAGACACTTAATTTCCGTTTTTCAAATATATCCTATAATTCGAGTAATAAAGTAAATTGCAGTTTTCACTATCAATGAATTTTAATTGTTTTAAAACATTCAATTATAGTTTTATTCAATAGTTTTTTACCAAATGACGTCAGGCATTCAGTGCTCACGGGCACTTAAAATTTATTCTATTGAGGCAGTATCCAAACAAAGCGCATCCCTCTCTGCGTAATCTTAAACTTGTTAATTTATCTCAAAAAGCTCCAATCACATTTATTCATTAAAAAAGGAAATCGTCATCACTTTGACAGGCACATTATCAAACCACGCTTTTCCATTAAGCGTTTGTGTTAAATAACTTAAACTGTAGATGGCAAACTAGGAAAATACGAATAAGAGGAAATTACCTGCCCTTGCAACAGCAGCTCAACATTCCTGTGTTCTAGTTGAAAGATAACTGAAGTCATTTTTTGAAATAGCTGTTTGCTGAAACACAACCACTGTTCCATTAAAAAAAACGCAGCATTAAATCTCATACTACTTGATTTACGATAAAGAGCTGTATTTTTTGTTTTCCATCATTTTTAAGAACTCAGGAGGAGAGAAGTTGTATCAAAATCAGAGCGGCCACCTTTGACGAAGGGGTCTCCCGTTTTTAATGAACGTTTCTGTACAGTCGTAAAAGCCTTCAGAGGAGGATCGAAAAAACAATAAATTTTCTGCTTAATCCTTATTCGTGATAATAGATTTGAGTCCACTTCCTTTCTTTCGAGCATTGTGCTGCTGATTCTGATATACAAGTTTTTATCTCTGGGGCGATGATCAAAAATGATTTGATTTTCTCACCGTTTGAGTGTAAGTGATCCTTTTCTCTCATCTGATGAGATAATTACGTTCATTCCTTTTTAACAATTCCTGTGATATATCATCGTGAATGCCCACCAATAGATAGATAGATAAATTCTTCCTAACTTCATGAAACAATCATCTACACAACAAGTAACCGTTGATTATAAATGATATAAAAATTCACACTATGCAAATATCTATACCATTTATGACGCCATATTTTGAGAAATCTAGAGTGTAACGTCTTTCGTAAAATTTTCAAAGTTAGTAAGGGATATCCATGTATCACAAGACAAAGCTGATGGTAAAGTACGCACTTCTAGCAAATGTATAATCCCTATTTTCTTTCTGTTCAGCAGTGGGGGATCGAGCATTTAAAGTGGAACATGCAATCTTCCACTTTAAATGCTTTCATAAGAGGTGGATCTAAAGCTATTCTTTCCTAAGATATGCTTTATTTTGATTTGCTTCAACGCATATGTTTTAAAAGGATTGAAACGCGGGCCTTCTTATATAGATATTACCTTAACTAAAGCTCTTTATTTTTAAAGATATGACTTCGATTCAATGGTACTCCCCTTGTTTCATCTCCCAAGTGTACAAAACTCCGTGACATCTTTCCAAAATTTAAATATTTTTATCACAATAAATTTTACAATCTACGCAATTAAGATGTTTCATCTTATTTATTTAATAATGCTATTAAAAGATAAACGTAAGAAAGCACCTGAAAATAATGTACTGTTGACATCTATTGAAATTTGATTGAGATTAAAATTTCAATTAAACTTAATTGAATTTACCGTGCTTTTTTCACAAATATTTTCTGATTCTGATTAAATATAATTAACAATTTTTAATGATTTTCTTCAGTTATTCTTCTTCTTCATTTACTTCAGTTAAATCATTCTATGTTTTATAAAACGTATAAAACACTTACGCATAAAAAAGAATACAATGCCTCGTGCAAAGTTAATTTCCTTTTTTCAAATATTTCTACTGAAATAAAAGTCCTATTAACACTTTATACAAGTAAAAGATTCTTACTTTGTAACTGTAATCAAAAGTTCTCACGAAGTTCTCCCATTTGTTAAAGGTATAGTTTTTTTAGAAAGGAAAAATAAATTTCAACTATTGATCTCGTCAGTCAATCTTAGTTCAAGATTACAGGGTGTGATTATTTGCCTTAAAGTTGGTAGGAATGGTTATCAAAGAAAGTAACGCAATATTTCAATACAATAATCATTAAAGCAAGAACAGAGCCTATGTACCTAATAGTTATACAAGTTTTGTCCACAAAAATATATGGTTAGCGTAACACTGGCAGTATTAATACAATTCAAAGATTAAAAAAGACTAATATACTGATTCATGATTTTAAATATACTATATAAACTTTATTTTCAAATATATATCCATTAAAAAGACATGCAAAATTATGATATAGGCGCTTCTTTCGAAAAGTCAAATTAATTTTGGACACACAAATTTATAACCAAGTCATAATATCTTATAAAATTGTAGCGAAATCATTTAAAAAGGAAAAATGTTCACTTTCTCAGGAAACTTTCAGCCAAATAAAAAATTTCAGAAACTGATTTATTTAGGATCATAAACGCAAAAGTAACGGTAGGTAAATAAAAAAATATATTTTATAGATTGAAGTAAAAAAATTTAAGAGCATTAACTCGCATAAAGCGTTTAACACGTTATGTTGCAAAGAAACTGAAAACTGAGCACTAAACTTTTAACTACTTTGCCTCAAGTTATAAAAGAATTTCGAAGGAAATTTACGCATTAAATTTGAAACTATAATTAATTTTGGCATCTTACAGTGTAACTCTACAAAATTTGTGGCTTTTGTTATACCTATTCTAATACTTCTTCGCATTGTTTGACAATTTTCTCAATTTACGTTTTTAAAAAAAAGTATTTTCTATGGTTCCATTATTACAGTTATTTTGAATAAATTCTCTGAATATTTTATAAAGTCTATTGATATGAATATTTTAATTAATTCAGATGATTTCATAAGTAGTCTTAGTTCTTTTATTGGCTCTTATTTTTTGTAACTTCCAATGTGGAGATCAATAACTTTACTTGAACTATATATATATATATATATATATATAGAAGTAATTTAAAAACAATTCCCTTTGTTTTTTAAATTATGATGTAAATAAAAGTTTGTTGGTTTTATAATTAACTATAATAAGTTACATTAGTAATTAAACCAACAATCTTTTATTTACATCGTAATTTAGAAAATATTATCTAAAAATATTAATATTTCTGCAAATTTAACATATAAATATAAAAATTTTATATTTTTAGGATAAAAATCAATGCATAATTAATTAATATTAAAAGTTTTTTGAATAAAAATCAATACGGATATTATTTTTTTATATAATGTTAAAAGTTTTTTAGGAAGTAAAATATATTTAAAGCTATTAAGAGTGAAACAGAATTTTAAAGATGCAACTCTAATGTGAAAAAAATCAGAAGCTCGCAGGTTTGAAAACAATGTGTTCTGATTTATATTTACATGTATGTAGTCATAAGTCACCTAACGAAATTTATTAAGTTGAATTCATTATTATATTATTACGTTCAAAACTGTTTATATCTAAGCACAAGAAATCGAACCCACGCTCCATATTATTGATTCACGTTCAAGTGATGAAGTATATATGAGAATTCTCCAAACGTTGATATTAATGAAGGAATATTAAATTGGGACTAATGTTATCGTTCGAAGCTCTTATTAAAAAAAAAAAAAAAAAACTATATTTGATCTAGTCAGAATCAAACGCGTTACCTTGCAGCTACAAGGGCAAATTTCCAGTTAAGTTTCATCCAACCCAATCATCGTCCTATCTGTATCTGTTTATTCAAATAATGTGTAGATATTTAAATATATATATAATTTATATTTAAATTATTTTTTAATTATTTTTTTAATTTTAAATTGTTTTATATTTAAATTATTTTCATTTGCAAATATTCGATAAATTAGTTGTCACAACAAATCAAATGAATTTTTTCGACTCACTTTACAGATTTCAGAAAATTTATGTTTGATGAAATCTATATGATGTGAAATAAGGCTTTACAAGGTTTCCACGAAATATTACAGAAAAGTGTAAATCCATTTTTTTAAATTTACTTGGATTACGTAATTAAAATAAATGTTACACAAAAATTAGAGATTCATTTAGATTACGTTTCAATGAACATTAATTTAGCCATTCCACTATTTCTGAATTTTAAGCTCCACTAATTCTGAATAAGATCACTCTAAATATATGAAACCTTTGAGTATATGTAATGGTATTTTATTTGAGTAATCAAAAGGTTCGAATCAATATTTTGAATCATGATTCCTGTTTATAAGATTCAAATGATAATTTGTCCAGTTCTCATCAGTATAGATGAGCGAAGTCTCTCATATCGATTGTAAACAAAAATAAATTGTTTTGTTTAGCTTATGAGCAGCATTATATTTTAAAAAAAATTATATATTGTAAGATTATTTTTATAGGGCTGGTAGCAGAATGATCAGTTCATCAATATATATATATCAACATCCATAACGTGGCATATTTGACTCCCGCCTTGTTATGGATGTTTGGAATTCATTTAAAGCAATTAATAAACTTATTTATCATAAGCAAATTAGCAAAAGAGTAGCAAATCTCATACATCTCTTTGATTTTTGCTGAATATATATATATATATATATATATATATATATATATATATATATATTTGAACTTTTGATCCCGGCAAATTTTTAGTATGATTGCTAATATTTACCACATATTCCAATGAAAAAAATAATTTCTAAATTACTTAAATCGTAAAAGAATTTGAATTGGATAAACAATGATGATACATTGATTATTTCCTGCCAGTACTTTTTCCGACAAAGTAGCTAATTAATTTTACTACTTTTTCCCCCTTTTGTAGGAATACGTATTCATAATACTGCGTGTAATTATGCATACAACCTTAAAAAAATAAGCTCGCACGAATAAATGAGGAGCAAGCAATTGCTTGAATATAGAATCAAAACTTAGGGAAAATTATGCTTAGCATAATTCTAGTTAATATAAATTTATTCAATTTCCATGTTTTTGGTCCAATCATAAAAATTTACCACTTAGGGATGAACAAAGAACTACAGCAAATTAGGTTTGGTTTTTATAATATTCGACTTTGTATACAGACGTTTTACGACTCACGGTATATGAACCAACATTTATTGAGCTTAATAATTCTGTATAGGCGTTATCTCTAGGGATGTTGGTATGTTGGTGTGAGGATGAGTTTGGATTAATGAAACGAATAAAGAAGAGAGCTAAAAAAAGAATTATAAGTAGGATACTCACTTCTGTCTTCAGGTTTTTTGAAGAAGGATGACAATGAATTCTTAGACTTTTCTTGTTGTAGTGTGGCTCACTCCCCAGTTTCCCGTTGCCGCCTCAGGCTGAAATTTTAATTGAGAGTTATTTTATTTAAGTTAATTAATATTAAAGATTTTGTTGAGGATAAAAAGCCTCCTCTTCGATATCTTATTAAACGGTGAAAAGTTAAAAAAAGAATCATTGCTTTTAATAAAAATGATGTAAGCTATGTCTATGTTTTTTTTTTAATTTTAAATCTAAATAGGCAATTCTATATTTTCAGAATATTAGTGATAATATAATGATATCCGAATATGTTTCAAATGAAACAATTTCTTGGAAGACCACGTTCTGATTCCTGTAAATTCTCAATGGTGTTAGTTTTATTCTTTTGCTTACAAGTGATTGGATTTGATTCACCAATTCTTCGTTAAAACAACTTTCTCCACTTAGAACAATAATTATTACGTAAGTAACTAATTTTTCTTTTTATATTAATACTTTCACTCTTATGAATATAGTTTTAAATACGAGCAACTAATATTTATTTATTAATTTTAAAACAACTAATATTCAACACTTTTTTACTGAATCAAAATCTACCTCAAAACAAACAAAAATATTTACATTTTATTCTATTTTTGAAATTTTTTATCGTATTGTGAAAATTAGTTTTAGTTACATAAAGTATAAAATTGCTCCAAAAGTTCATTGATGTTTTGATATCACCCAATGTGCGGATTTTTTAAAAAATAAATAACAAAAATAAGATAATTAAAAAATATCTAAAATTTTATAAAAAAATGTCTGAAATTAAACTTCATGTAATTGTAGGGTCTTATTTTTTTTAATTTACATATTTATCTGTTATTTTTTCTGAAATGATTTTTTTAAAGATTATGTAAAAATGATTTAATTTCTAGATATATTATACACTTTTAAAAAGAAATTAGCAAAAACATATAACTTAAAAATATAAGCTTTCACAAAAACGTATAAGCAATGCAGCTATTAATAAAGTATTTTAGAAGTAAAAAAAGAATTAGAATTTTTTTATATCAGATACCTTGCATGTTTTCTCTGTTTAATATTCAAATAGTTATAAGAAAAATTTAAGTAAATTTTACATAATGATGAGCTTTAATAACACTGAAAAATAGCTTTAATTTTTCTGTGATTTAGCAAACGTTCTTAGCTTAAATGTATATATATATATATATATATATATATATATATATATATATATATAT
>JAPDSC010012563.1:1813986-1834420 GCA_026290005.1 Latrodectus geometricus | reverse complement strand
ATATATATATATATATATATATATATATATATATATATATATATATATATATATATATATATATATATATATATATATATACTGTTGTATACTGTATTCGCATTGCATATTCAGTGGATGTCTTAAAGTGAAGTTATTCTTGTAAAGTTTTAGGTTATCTTTCTCAATGTCTTGTAAATATCTTATTAAAATATTAAGCATTAAATAAAAGAAAATCATTTTGAAATAACGTTATTCCTTTATGAATAATCATAAAAAGCAAACATCTTTGCATGAAAATGTTGTAAAGGGAGCTCTTATTAATAAAATCATAGTTTTAAGAAAAAAAATAGAGGTTGATAAAAGGTTGATTTTTTGCATGTAAACTTAAACTGGAAATTACTTCTCATTGAAGTCAATTTCGTGATTTTTTAACATAGTCATTATTTCAATCATGAAATAAAGCACGTGAATCTTAGGATAGACCATCTACATGTCAACGATATAATGTCACTTCTCTGGTGTGAAAAGGGCTCTCTGAGATATTGAATGAATCAGCATTTGGTATGTCACGTCTTTTGGCACAAAACGTCGGAATACCCTAGATGTCTTCAAGGATTGTAAAATATATCGTTTTGTCGTTTATAGCGTAACATGTAACTCGAATGCAACGCCATCTAAGTATTTGATAATTTATTTCTGTAAGCTGCAAAAATATTTTCCGTTGAGTATAATATGATAATTGTACGATATTTATTAAATCACATGAAGGTATGTTAATAAGCGGATTGAATTTTAATCTTACTTATATATCAATCTAAGTGGATAAACCATATGCCGCACGAAATAGATAAATTTGTCTAACTTTTATCTCGAAAAGCAATTTAAGAGGGTGGAAAGTGAAGATAAGAAGCGCTTGGATGGAAATTCGTGAAGAAGTTGTGCCATTTGTGTCTGGAGCTTTCACTTGAGTTGTTTAGCCTTGACAAGAAGGAAAGTAGGGGGAAAAAAGACAATGTCACTCAGTTCTGTTTATTCTTTCATTTTTGGAGGATTCCTTCTTATTTGTGACCTTTCCAAGTTTATTATCTTTTCAATCGATGAAATATTTGACTGTTTACCATTCATATGTCAGCTCATCTGCCATGTAAATAAACAAAATTTAAAATCAATTTCATGTTTTGATGGGAAAACTTACATAATGGAAAGATTAACGGATAATTTCAATTTAACCAAACATTTATTGTACCACATATATTTAATACTTCAGCTTCTGAAGTAATTTAAATTTGTATCATAATTTGAAAACAACTATAATAATTGAAATAAATTGAGAAATACTTTTTCGTCTCAAATTTGATATAATTATATCGTTAATGTTTTTCTTACAAAGAGATTTTAACTTTTCTTATTTTTTATGGATATAATTTAACAGATCCTATTTAAAATCCTATATTAATTAATTTATTGAAATATTAACCAACATTCGCGATGTTATAAACAAAATACAGCTTTCTAGCAATGTTATATATTTAACCGCATCATTACTTTTCGAATAATTTTGCACAAGCATAATCATTGCTTGAAGGGAATAATTTTAATGCATGAAAGTGATAGTAATATATTGATTAAAATGTAATGATGTTTTTCATGCTTCAGCATTAAATTCATACTCCAATATTTTTACTATAAATATAAAATTAAATTTTGGTTTCATAAATTTCTATATTATAATAATGATTTAAATACACATCCATTGTATTTTAATGGAATTATTTTTCATAAAACTGGGACCATTTATTTTTTGATAAAATAAGATTATTTTTTTAATTCTTTACTTTTTTGTCAATGCATATCCCTTTTTTTGCAAACAGTGTAATCTTTTTATAAAATTTATTTTCTATAAGTGTATTTTCATTTATGTAATGCTACTTTTTTTAATTATTATAGAAATTGCTAGAGCCATTGTAATTCAAACCAATTTCTGAATGAAACCATTCCAAAAAGACGTTGCTTGATTAAGTAATAAAAATTCTCGGATCATGCATTTTTGAAGTGTTATGTCTAGAATTGATATTGCTTGTTACGCAGTATTGAGTGGAATCATATTATAAACCCTCTCATTGAAGCATAAAATTGAATATAAACAGTAAGGTAGAATTTTGGCTTAAAAACATTTACCCTAAGGCCAATAACTTATAACCTGAAAGTATTAATTTATAAAGCAATAGTTAGCCAACTTGAGTAAAAAAGGAAAATGTATAAAAAATAAGGCTTATTATTTCTTCATTTCTTTTTATAAACTTTTCTTCACACGATGACTGTATTGACCAAAAATTGCGTAGATTCGATCAATGACTTCTAATCTAGGTGGAAATAAAAATTTTAATTAATAAAACAATTTCACATATAAATATAACTATTGTACTTAAAAACAAAAATTATTTTAAGATATTTATTTTACTAAATATAATTTTATTGTAAAATTTTAAACTTAAATTCACACAGAAATAACGGTGGCAAATCAACCTCATTGTGGCGATTTCAGTAAATTTCAAAGTCAATTAAATGTGAATAAATAATTATATACATATGCATAAACTCTGAGATGGCTAAATTTCAATTACAATATTAATACTGAAGATTGGAACATTTATTTTTCTAGATATAAAAACGAATATGTTTATTTTAAGGTGTTTTACAATGCTTTTTAACGCAATGATTTTTTTTTTTTTTTGAATGATTAAGTGAGTTAATGAAATATTTTTAACAATGATGATTCAGGAAAATTATTATATTTACTGAAATTTCTGAAAGAGCATTCGAACAATTTCTAGAAAGAATGCTTTTCATTTCGATCACCAGCTCTTATTGCTGATGTTCACTGTTGTAAAAATTGCATCACTGTTGGAGGGACGCACACTAGGGAGAAAAACGGAATGTCAGATGATAAGATTTCAACTGAAATATGCTAGGTCAGCCACCAAGAATGGACTGAAACTGGAAAAATAATTAAAAACAGAGAACAGCAAAAGCTGGAATTGCGGGGATAAAAGAGAACTCTGGAGAAAAATATCTCTATACGAAAGAAAAGAGGATTTGAAAGAGAAAAGGGGGACTGGAATTTATCCTGACTTTTTATTTTTCTTAGGAAAAAAGATACCTTTCATCTATTAGTTTCCGTGTCGAGAGTTTACGAGTTCTATAACTTCCAATTTATTCTCTTCCCAATCTGAAGGTTTTATTCGTCGACGGCTATTTCAGCTGGGATTCCGCGAGGAGTGAGCCAAACGAAGGCGGCATTAGTGCTGCGTCGATTCTCGTACTCTTGTGATTCAGAATTTTTCTTTCCCTTTCTTGAGCTCTTCACTTCTTTTTGGGTGGAAAAAGGCGAAAGCTTGATTTCAACCGGAGACCCATTTTATGTCGAAGCCATCTCTATTATTGATCCCGAATTTTTATGTTTGTTTTTCCGTTTCTTTTCTCCTGGTTCGTATTTTCGACACTGGTGTGTTAAGATTTATATTTTTTCTTCCTTTTCTGACTTTTTCTCGCCTTTTTACTCTTTCACTTTCATCTCCCTTTTCCGACATTTACCATGATTTATAGAAATTTCAGTTAAATATATTTTTATCCCCCTTCTCTGCTGCAACAAAAGATCTAAATCAAACAAGTTTTCTCTTCTTTTTCAATCCCTCAAGAGCAGCTTCAAAAATAAAATGACGGCTCACCCCCCACTTTAATATATTTACGAAACGTGATTTTTTCCAAGGCACAGTTCTTTCACCATAAGATGATACTTCAATCTTAGAGTACTAATTCCCAAAAGTATTTTATTTTTTTTATTAAAATAACTCTTTCATCTTGGTTTTAGCATCAACATTCAAGGTATGTTTCATATTTTACCTCTTAAAATGCCTAAATAATAAATTCAACATAAATTAGCATGTGACTACTTTAAATATACTATTCAGTTCTTACAAAAATCTACAGTGCATTTAATTCCTATAAATATCTGGACCGAAAACTTCCTATTTTATAATTGAATGTTATTCAGATGAAACTTCTACTTCCACTTTACGCTGCGTTAAAATTGAAAATCTCTCTGAAAATCTTTCTGAAAGTGAAATAATAGATTGGTCATTTTACATAACTTTCGATTCATGAGTTATTAAGAAAAGTTATTGTATTTTAAGAGAACTGTTTTCTGTAGTCAATAAAAATTTATTTGTAATATTTTTATTGATATTAATATTTTTGTCGTACTATGAACGTTTTCCTCTTCTATGATTATTGGAATGTTTTTTAGGGAACACCGTCAATTATGAGTAATCTGTACTTTTCACTAATTTAATTTATAGGAGGGAATAAAAATAATTTGATGCCTATTATACAGTGATGTTATTAATGCATTAAAGATATTCATCATTAGGGTGTATTTATATTAGAAACCAAAAGACTTTCTCTTTAATTACAGTTTCACAGTCATTATAATATTAGACGAATGTATATATGTATATTTATATATATATATATATGTTTTCTAATAGCTGAAATCTATATAAAAAGACTATTACGCATAATACATTGTAAACATTTACTATAAAACTGGTTGTTCTACAATTTTTTTCATTAAAATTATATATATTCAAATGCTTTAATGTTTAAAAACTGAGTATATTTTAATTTGGCAAAAACTACTTGCATATTTTTTTGTTATTTTGAATATAAATCTAACTCAAAATATATATCTAATATTAGCAAATAATCAACAAATACTTAATAAAAATAAATAAAAATTACAGCTACAAGAATTGGAATATACATAATAATACATTTTAAAGAAACTATTATGTATGAAATACGTTTTTCAAGTTAAAGATTTCTTTTAAGGTTTTTAAAAGTACTTTATTTACTTGATATAAAGAAAATCAATGTAAAGTTGGAAAATGTTTGTCACAAGATACCTTAGAAATTTGTAAAAGTTACTGAAATGAATATTATATAAAATTTCCTTTTCACAAAATATCCTCTGCTGTTCTATGAACTTTTTCTAAAATAGTGATCAAAATTGGCGTAACTTTTGTTACATTTTGTGCAACTGAAATTTTAAAATGTATCATTGAAGTATTTTTAAAAAGAAACACAAATAAAAAAACATTCAATCTCTTTTTCTATCAGCTTTGTTAATCATAAGCAAACATAACCATAAGATAACCGAAAACAATAATATCAGTTAAATGACATTAATTAAATCTGAGAAGGTGAAAGAATGCAAAACGTAATTTTTTGAATATACTTAATAGTTTATCTTGTAGTGCCTGTTTCAATACCAACTTCTGTAGTCCATTATCAAAGGAATTTGTTTCAGTTTAACTAGAATAAAAAGAAAGAACTTAATAAATTTTCCAGAAGCAAATCAGGGTATAAAACTATTACTACTGTTATAGTAATAAAATGAAAACTTTAATGAACGTTATTTTTAAATGAAAATGCTCCTTCGTAAGGAGTTCTTATATGAATAAAAACAGTTTACAGAAGAAACACTTTAATAATTATCTTTATTTTGAATGATCAGCAATAATCTTTAATTAGATTATTTTGCTTAATTTTTAGCATGGCATTTTATTTAATATGAGCAGGGAAATATTTATTTGTTTATTTTAGGCATCAAAGAAATATTTGCTCATTCATTAATTTTCGTTAATAAATGGAACAATTATGAGTTATTTGTTACGTTTTATTTTTAAAAATTTCCATTTCTTATGAAGCTATATCCAAGTTCAATTATTTTATATGTAATAATTTAATTATTTGTTAAATACAGGCAACAAAAAAGGGTCCACTTTTGTATAATTATTTTCATTATTTTCTCTTTTCCTTTATTTATAATAATAAATTATATCACTATAATATTAATAACATAATAATAATTTAACAATAATTCAATATTTATGTGAAATAGTTCACTTCAAAGCGTGAAACCATAAATTTACAAATTAAAAAATGCATGTGACTTTTCGAACACTGCAATTGCACATTTCACTGCTTATTCCTAAGGAAGTTAAATTAAAACATAAAGCATGTTATGCTTTGGGTAAATGAGAGTGAATAATACATATTTTTAAATTGATTTTAAGTCTGACTTTTAATCAAATCGTAAATTTGTGAACTGAAGAAGGCATAGTAAAATTTGTTGTAAGGTGCTTGATCATTGCCACGTACTAGCTTCATGAAGGATTTTAGATAAATCAATAGTTTTTCAAGGGAGAAAGGCCAGAAAAACCCCAAACACACATCGTAACAGATGTATATATTGCATATGCTACTAGTAATACATATAGTAATAGTATCTGTAATTATCTAATAAGGTTGGAATAAAATTGTGTCCAAAATATTTTGAATTTCATGCTGGTTATACAATACCAGCTGATTGATCATTAGAGCTGAAATGCTGCATATTTTAACAAAAGATGGAAATAATTAGAAACTATTTAAAATTACGGGATGATTAAAAATATTGTGTATTTTAACTGCGTACTTGATATTGCAGTTATTGTACAATTATTTATATTAAGGAATAGCTGTTTTTCAGAATATAATAAACGTAAGTTTTATGAGCTAGTAGATAGATATTTATATATATCACTCACACGACTTGTACGTTTTAGATAATGATAAAATTTAATAATTGTCTTATATATTTTAAAAATATAATAAATATAACAAAATTTGATAAATTATGAATTACTCTTTATATTATTTAAACATTTTTTTAAAAGTTTCTATTTGTTACGAAATCCCATTTAAGTGCAATTAATTAAATGACACTTTAAAATGCTATTAACATTCTCAAAAATTCATTTTCACAAATGTTGATTCTCTTTAAAAAATGTTAAACCATTTAACTACTATGTAACTTGATTGTTGTTGAAAAGTTCTTTCATATGAAGAGTCATTATGATGATTCTTATAATCTTTGCGCGTGTATGATCTAATTTCCATGCATTAAGACTATGGAAGTTCCATGATCAGTAGTATAAGGAAAATTATTTCGCAGTTTACAGAAAATAACATGTGCTATGACTTTAATATATTATGTCTCTCTTTATATATATATTCTGTAGGTTTGGATACCTATTTTTTGAAAATGGCTTTCTTATGAATACTATCCAACTGTATAAATTTGTGACTTTCATAATACATGACTGATAAACATTAAATTAAAGCAATCAATATTTCCAGTCAAATTTAGAGAACTTATTTATATCGTGATACCCTTTTTAAAGAAAATAAGTGTAAAATATGCTTTTTTTTGCTTGCATTTAACTTACCAACATATCTGAAACTAAAAATAATTAATCCAGTATAAAAAATATCAACTAAAAAAATAGGTTTTTTCAGAAAAATAGCAAAAACGTAGGAAGATTATTTAATTTTCTATACTATTTTGAAAAAATTAAAAATTCTTTGTACAAATTTTATTCAGGTGATGAAATTAGTTTAACAAAGAATTATAAAAGAACAGAATTTATTAATGCATGATTTAAGCATAAAAATTTAGTTCAAAATGTATTCAAAATATTATATGTAAAAATAATTATAATATTTTATATATAATTATAATATATAATAATAAACATATACTATCTTACTGAGTTAATATTGAGCTCCTCACATAATTCCAATAATTATAATAAGAATTACTTCTTTTTATTTCCTTAAACTATTTCTTAATATAAAAAAGTCCATGCACACACTATAAAAATGTTTTTTGTAAGTAAAAAATTAATAAAATATTGTCGGAAAATTTTTCTCCTTTTTTTTTAACACATTGAAATATTAAATATAAGAAATAAAATTAAAATATTAATTATAAGAAATAAAATTAAGTATAGTATGATTTGTACAGTTGATATTTCTTAACTGCATTTGTTTTGTAATTGTAAGTTTATTTTACTTCAGTTTTTGATACTGCATTAAAATGCTTTTAAGAAATATTTTGCCAGTGACAAGTGATAAACTTTTAAATGTTTTCTTGGCAATCGAACAGAAAAAGTTGAATTTTGATATTAAAAAAAATTTGTAATTTATAAATATAAATCTATGAATCTTTTTTACGTATTATTAACTCTGGAATTTAGCAACATACTGTATATATGTATATATATATTTAAATATTATTCTGTACTTTCAACTTATAGGTAACATCCCGATAATTATTAATTTAAAATTTAAATGATGTGAAAAATCCGAAAAATATATTTCATCACAATCTGTTCTTAAATTAATTTTATCTTAAAAAATATTTTGTTAATTAGATTTTTTTTTTTCATTATTTTAGATATTTTATTTGAGAAAATACTGAGGAAAAATTTTCAAACTCAGAATTTCTGACTAACTTTATCCAAGTTAAATCTTTTATTACTCAATAGAGGGCAGTATCTTACTGCTGCTATTTTTGTAAAAACTCTTGAAGTCATTTATTAACATCTTCTTAAATTTCACTGTGCTTATCACGTGAGACTTCAAAGGCCGACCTAAAAATATTATAATAAGTTCCTGAAACTCTGCATAATAAGGCCTGGCTTACAGTAGTATAGCGACCCCGCCTTTCTCTGAGTGCGAGTAATATATTACGGAAGATAGAAATGATCATGTTAAAACTCATCCAATGAGAGCTCGTCTCAGAAATGTATGCGTCGAAAGGTGTGGTCTACTGGCGACTTCAGAGGGAGCCACAATACAGATCATAAGTAACTAAAAGCATAACGCAAAATGTACCAGAATGGCTTTTTTCGTAAGACGAATCCTTTAAAAAGTTGATTTCCATAAAATATATATTTCTTATCTACTTTGTGCCATGATAATGTATCAAATATTTAGGAAAAAGTATGCATCATAATAATTTATCATAACTTAATTTTGAAAATTCTATATAGATATGATTTATTTTATACATATATAGAACTTAAAATCAAATTTGCTTGGCAATAATTGCTATTAAATCTTGAAATATATTGTCAATTTAATTTCATTACAATGTAAGTGATTCTATTAAATTTAGCGAATGTACCAATCTTATATTCAACAGTATGTGTCATTAAAAATATTTAAAACAGGAAAGAATATTTCTGTTAAAAAAACATATTTTCTGTTATTTCTTAAATTCAATGTTAATTAATTAAATAACATTAGTTTCTATTTATTTAATCAAGTTTTGACGTAATTATATATTTGCTTTTGTTTCATATGACTTTTTGTGTTTTATATCATTCTATATATAAATTGTCATAACAAATTTTCTGCTGAGTGAGATTTCTGAATTATTAGAACGTATGCAATTTAGTGTTGTAAAAATATTCTGTGTCAAAATACTTATCAAATTAAAACAACATAAAGTAAATATTCTACTTTAACAGATTTCATTGAGTCATAAAATTTCTTCTGTTCTGGAAAGTTTATTATTGTATAAAAATTTGCAAGAATAATTACTCACTTGAATCCCAGATAGTTTATATTGCTGCTTCATTATTAAGAGAGAATAAAATTTGATTGGAAAAAGATACAATATATTTGTAAAAAGCTACTTTTGCAGAAATTTGTAATTGCAAAAAGAAGAAGAATTTTATATGATAAAATTAAAAGAGGAATTTGATTATAATGCGATACTTGTTATTTTGATCAGTGTTATATATATTCTTATGCAAATAACATGTGATATAATTAACAAATTTTTATGAAAAAAATTTATTCATATATTTTGTTTATATATTTAGTTATAAATTAACAATTTATTACATATTTTTGCTTGAAAAAATTAATTATGAATCCCAAAAGTAACGGATTGCTATCAAAATGGATGCATTTCAAATATTTATTTCTGTCATTAGAATTTAATAAAAGATTAGCTTTCAACACTAACTTTCATTACTTGTTTAAAACATTTCTGTGGTAGAATTATTGTGTCTTACGTGCATTTGATTTTGTACATTAAAATGTGTTAATGTCCAGTTTTCATGATAGATGAATAAAAACTGGAAGTTGTTTTCTCAATGCAAATCGAAATTATTGAATGGTGTTATTTGTTAATATTCTTGAGTCAACAAATAAAACCTTATATTATGGATAAAATGTTAAATCTTGAATATCCCTGCATACCTCACATTCATTGAGCTCCCAGTACGTTTTGAGTACAAGTTGTATAAAGTAACGGAAATAACAATTAAGATTTACAGCTTCTATCTCTCGCTCTCTGAATTAAGTGAAAAATTTCGGAAAAAATTGTATAAAATGGTTATTTTTCTTCTTATGCTTTGAATCAATCAAAAGAGAATTGTGTTTTAAAAATTTTACAGAAAGGGATACAGAATTACATAAAAAAAGTATCAAGCAAATTCACTTAAAGTAAAAGGTATATTTTCAGGAAATTCTGTGCATCCATCGTTATTCATTGGGCTTTTAATATTAAAACTAATTTTTTCTTCTCAAGGTAGATACTTATTTAGTTTTTTACCAATTTCAAGGACATCTATTTTTAACTTCTTATTAAAAATTTACGATCCGAATGGGGATATTTTCCACGAAGTAATGTGCCATTTTCTCATAAATAAAGCCACTTATTGTTTTCTCTACTTGATAAGGAGTTGATTTATTTAAGTGCCCATCATTAGAGTTCATAATTAGCAAATTATCTGCAAAAGAGGTTTCAAATTTCCTTCTGGAAGAGGGAGGCGCAAAAAATTGGTAATGAATTATGATGAGTCTCTTTTTTTTAATTATTTCTGCGAAAATCCTCCTTAGCTTCAGATGTGCAAAGAAGAAGGCAGTCATTGTATTTCATAATGACTACCATTCCTGCTTTGGAAAGACATGCAATAAGTGGATCATAACAACAGTAAATCTTTTATCCTTAATTAGCAGTGAATTTACGAGCCACTGACTAAAAATATGAATAAAAGTGGCGAATTCTTCTGAGTTACTTTTACTTTTTCAAAAATTACTTTTCAAGAAATTAAAAGGCTTAATATTGTGCATCTTTTCTGTAGATATGGGATAATTAACGAAAATTCATAGTGAAATTAAAGTGATTTTTATTAAATCTATTTAATGAATTGTTCCAATATTTGAAATATATCATTACTTTGAAATACGTTTTACGTAGTCAAACATTTGGTTCTGACTGATTTCAGTCAAACTGAATGACCAGGGCTTTGGATTTCAAATCAAATTGATAGATTAAATTAACATTTTGCACATGTAAGTTTATAGTACTTCAGAAGCTATTTTATATTGCTCTTAAATGAGTTTTCATGAGCCGAGAGAGACAAACTAATAAAAAACTAAAATTTTTTTAAGAAAGTTAGCAATTTAATTTTACTGTTCATGTAGCTTGCAATATATTCTTTAAGTAAAATCTTTGATCAATCACAAAACCCTTGACGTCACTTTCGGATGCTCTCCCTATAACTGAATTGTATTATTACTCTATTACACAGTTTTCCATTTTACTAATTTCTGAATAAAGCTTATTACAATAATTGTCTCATAGAAACTATTAGATTAAGTTTTTAATTATAACTATAACACTTTCATTTGCTTAAATAAATTTACTTTTTCATGTGACATTGAATTTTTTTGTAAGCGTTGTTTCTTATTCTAATTTTTATCAATATTCAAGATAAATGCAATATAGTAACATTTAATAAAATCTATCTTCTTTCAAAAAATGTACTTATGTTTAATTAAATATTCTTGTTAAAAATTATGAACCAAAATTTTACATTTTATAAATTAATGTCTTAATACCATACATTTCCGATTTTTCTCAAACTCAGTTTACAAAAATACTTTAGAGTGGTAAATATAATAAAAAATAATTTGAGTTATATTACGCGTTTTGTAATTAGTGAAATGCCTATAATTTTTTACTCTGAAGAAATGATTATTAAATATAAATTCTTTAAACACGGATAACTAATTTTAGTATTTAATTTGAAAATCGTGATAGAAATTCAACCATTTTTACCTATTAAAATATAAAATTTTAGTTGTTATAGTTATAAAGAACCATACTTTATCATCGAAAGTAATTGAAATAAACATGACTTTAGATATTATATTTTTTGGTAAAAATTCCTGAAAATAACATTTTGTATTCAGTTTTGAAAAAGGAAACTGTATAGTATATATATATATATATATATATATATATATATATATTTTACTAAATAGGTATACATTAAATTCATAAACGTTAGTTGTTAATTATTGGATGATTTTATGAATACCTAAAATATTTTTTTTAGATGTTATGTTAAATCTTATTTGTAAGAATAATAGTTTGCATTTGTACATAATACAAATCTTATTTATTAGTTATTTATTTAGTAAATACAATTTTGCAGCTATTTATTATAGAACTGTTTTATAAACATCTAAAATATATTCCTCAAGTGCTGTATTAAATATTATAAGCATTTAATTTTGATATATATACACTTTCATAAGAATTGAACTCTTTTGATTCTTAATAAATTAATATTCAGCAGTTGTTAGTTAACAATTGCAACGTAATTTCTGAAATAAATCTATGTTTTTGCATTTAAATTTTAAAGTTTTTCTGCTTTTTTATCATATAATAATTATTAAATGCAATTCAGCTTAGAAAAAGTCCAAAAATAAATCATAATATTCTCCAATTAGATCTTCCAATATCTCCCATAGCATCCCTGCCGCCATCTATTGAGTAATCTACGTATTTATCGAAGTTAGCGCCATCTCTCGCCAGTCGCTTGAAATTTATCAAAATATTTTCTTATAAATTGCTGAAACGTTTCCTAGAATAATAATGCAACTTATAAATCCAAAAAGTATTATATTTTCTGGTATCATTTTATATTTAAAATGATTTTGTTAATTTTAAATTTTAAACAGCATTAGTATATGCTATATATATATATATATATATATTGCTCTTTTGAAAATGCATCGCAAATTAAATAAACTAAATTTGAATAAATTTTTTAAAGCATAAGCATTTATGTTAAGGGAGGTTTAATGATTCAACCCTATGACTCCTTATTATGGTTTAAATTAAACCTATAATTCCTATATTATGGTATTATAAAAATATCTGTATCATAAATTATAATTTCTTATTTTATTTTATTAACTTCATGGAAGATTCTTATTTTTAATTTTAATAAATGAAAATATGTGAAAAATATAAAAATGTTTATAGCAATACAGCAGTTTTTATGTATCGCAAAAAAAACATTTTTATTTATCGCAGGAAATTAGATTATATAATTTAAAACCAAAATCCTTCATTCAAATATTTTATTCATAAAAATTAACGTTTCAATAAAAATTTGCCGAATTTTTGAAGAAAAATCAGTATTTGTTACAAGCATGAAAATCATTATGAAATAAAAATATTATTCTGTCATGGTATTGACTTTAGTCTCTGAATCTGGTATTGACTTTAGTCTATGATTCAATACAATTTTAAATCAAGGAATCGAAAACATAAAATGCAAAAAATTGCTGATTTAATAATTTTCTCTATTTCTCTAATTATTTACTCAGTTATTTTTGTAATGTGTGTTCATTATTGTGCTTCAATAATCACGTTGAAAATTTAAAAGCAATTATTTTTCTGTTTTAATCATGGGAATCTCAACTGATGAAAACTAAGTATTTACATTCGAATTGTTTCCTTCATATGAAGTGAAGTCTACTTTAATATTAATTCAGTATTTTTATTTCATGTGTGTTGTTTTTAAAATAAAGTTGTAAAGTTGCTTTTATTAAACTGGAAATTGAATTATTTTAACCATTTCTTGGAAGCCCCTTTAACATTGTGAAACAAAAATTTAAAAAAAATAAGTTTTCAATCGTTTTTACATAAAATTTCGAAAAACTGGATTGTGAAATGTATTGTAATATCTGAATATTTTTTTCATATGTGTTGTAAATAATTTTAATTAATTTTTTTTACTCTTATCTACTTTTTTTTTACTCCTTCAAAATTAATAATCTTGTATAATGTATTAAAATTTATTATATTAAAGTTTATAGAATAAAATTTATAGCAAAAGTATTAAAATGTATAAAAGCATTTGAAAAAATAATGTTTCAATAAATTTCTATACAATTTTTATTTCATATAAATTGTCGCTTAGTAACTAAATAAATCTAATTTTTAGCACTGCTTAAATCCTGTTACATTTGCTTAATAGTATAAATATCCTGTTCCTTAAATTGTTCTTAATATTCTTTATGAGTCCGTGTAAAATATTTTGTATTACAGTTTAAAGATTCCTTTAATACACAATATAATAAAATACACAATACTTTTTTTGTTCTTATATAAATTGAAATTTATTTTAACTTTATATTAAAATATTTTTATTTATTTCTGATATGTTTAAATATTATAATTTGTTAATATAAATGATAATATTTGTTGTAAAAATATAAATATTTTGTTATAAATGTTATTATATTCATTAATTTAAAAATAAATTTTATCATTTATTTTTTTTAAAGCATAAGGAATTTTATTAATAAAAGCTAAAGGTAGTTTCTATGTATAGTTAATGAATATTTCTATTTTAAAACTATGTTACTATTTTTTTCTTATTAAAACTTAGTAATTTTGAAATAAAGCGATCATAATTATTGTTGTGTGTTCAGTTGCATACTATTATAAAGATTGACTAACTAACACTTGGTAACTTACCCTTTGAATGACTAGAAAGATTGACAAAACTATACTCAACTCAACTAAATTTTTAATTTGTGTTTACAAATATTTATTAAATTACTTAAAAGCTATTTATATAATACAGTTCGGAAGTACATGTTGGTATCACGAATACTTTTTAAAGTTTTTTCTCCATATAGAGAATATCTTAAGCCACATAATGAGATTAATTGGCAAACCAAAAGAAAATCCTTAAAACTACACGAAGAAAACTGTTTATCAATGAAATATTTACATTTAAAGTAGGCGTTACAAAAATATAATATCAAGTAGGATTTCTTTTTCAAAATATAATCTTTAAGGTATAATTCAAAATATAATACAATAAATCTTGATAATCTGCTATTTTATTAGTTTGTATATTAATAAATATGCAGGAATTGATTCTTTTAAGCAATACAGATTTATTGGACAATGAGGAATACAAATTAAAAACCTGATATATATGACATCATTATTATCGCAAATATCTAAAGCATGTCTATTAAATATTTTCAATGAATAAAATCTAAAATAATTGTGAATCATGATGTATATATTTCTGCATATATATAATGTATATCAGTAAAACTATAACTGAACAACGAAGTTTAAACTAATAATATATAATAACAATGAAACATTACAAGAGTAGATTTGATTAGTTTTTAATATATCATAATTCACATCTTAAAACATATCAATTCTATAAAACACATAAAATACAAATAATAATTTCGAAAAACAATATTGAAATTCAGTGTAAATCTCAAAATCTTTAAGCATAACATAAAATAATATTAAAAGTACAATAGGGTTTTTTTTTATCTTAATTACCATTTTGTTTCACAACATATTAATGAATATAAAATAACTGATGAATTTGTTATTTATTAAAGCATAAAATAAGAATATAGATCAATCTTTCAAAATAAGAAAATAGATCAAAATATGTATGCAAAGTATGATAAAAATATTTTAAGTACAGGCTTCATTAAAAAATATTACTTTGATAAATTGCTTGAGATATGATTTGTAAAAACTTACTGAAACTATCCAGTATTTACTCAAACTATGCAAACAATTTAAACTATGTACAATAACAATAAATAAATATCAAAAGTATCATAATGTAAAAATTTTAATACAGTACTCGCATTTATAAATTATATAAAATCTCATTTAATTATAAATGATTAACGCATTTATTAATAAACATTTTACATTCATTACACATTTTATTTATAAATAAGTCACTTAATAAAGAAAAAATAATATTTAAAATAGCTAAAACAAGAGTAAGACGTTAAACCAAGACAGTATAGACGATAAACCAAGACAGTATTATAGTAAGACAAGACGTTAAACCATTATTGATAATGTACAATAATATTTGATATAAAAGCAATGATAATTTTACTATGACTGAAGCAAGATGAGATATGAATATTAAATTATATACATATAGAAAATGTTGAATAAGAAAAGGGGGTTATGAATAATTAAAGATTAGGCCTTGCGAGACAAACATAAGATAATAATTAACTCTAACGACATTTTTTCTATGTATTTAATCTTTCTGGAATACATAAAAAACACTAAAAATTAATTGATTGCTTACAATTAACAAAAACCTTAGTTAATTTATTTTAACTTATGTTCTTGTATAGATAGTTCACTTTAGTTCAAAGACTATTTGTTTTATAAATATCATGATACAGCTTAAAATAAACTAATAAACTGTAAACTACAAAATCAATCCTTTTCCATTTACTTATTTCAGTATCATCTTTAGACAAGGATGAAAGTGGTTAGAATCATTTTGTGATCAAAACTCTGTATCCCTTTTGAAATAAATGTATATATTTCATTTATATTTTAAAATTAATTTATAACCTACTGATGTTGGCTTAGTAGGGTCAATAAAAAATACATATTGTAAGGGTTACTACTGAAAAAGATATGAAGAACAAAATTGCAAATAGATTTAGGAACTTTGCTCAAAGTGTTTTCTACAAAAAATAATAGAAATTAATTGTTTTTAATTGTGTTTTCTAATTAAATTTTACGAGCTCTGATTATCTCATTTATATTAATAAAACAGAAAAACCTAACAAAATTCTAAACATCAAAATTAAAGAATTGATAACCCAAAACGATAGAAAAATTCTAATCTACAGGCAATTTGAATTAATGATGGAAACTTCCGTGTGACATAAGTTTTTTTGTTAGATTAAAAACTTTTTCTAAACCATGATATAAGATTAATTCCTCATTCAGTGGAAAATGAAAATTTTCACTTAAAGCAGAGTATAATGAATTTTTTCCCCAAAATTAAAGCTCTTTTATTATATTATGTTTTGATATAACTGCCTAATTTTATTTTTCTCAATTTAGGATGTTGTATCAGATATACAATAATTCGGTACAACGATAACCGCTGATTTCAGATGACATCTTTGTAATTCTTTATAAATAGTATCCCTGTCTAAAGAAAGCGAAATATTGCTGTGCCCCGCATAAAACGCGCCAGAATTCTAAAGTGGTCTGAAACCGTCGTAAAAATGGCTTTTCACTTTTCTCTTATCATCAAAAAATCCATAAAGCGAGGATAAAGAACATGCATCTGACACCTCAAGACTTGTAGATTCGTTCGTAAGATTCCTCTACAAGTGACAAATCTGTAATCAGGTCTTATGCCAATGATATATGGTCAAATATTTCGATAAAAAACACTTGCCTTCAATGTAAGATTTTTCAAAGAAAAAATAGAAATCGGATGCGTCTCAGCTTACCCAATGTTATCGTGAGAGTTCTTACTCTATCAAAATGCAGCATTTTTCTCTTATCTGCTTACTCTGCCAAGTTGGCGTCTCTTTGACCGAATCCTATGGTGTATTAGTTTCATTTTATGACTTTAAAATGCGTATCAACCAAACAGAGAGGACTAACAATCAAATAAAAGATAGCGATTGATATACGTTTTAGAGGAAAAACAGGCGGATTTTGTGATTTTTTTCACCTTATATATTTCCTAGTTGAGTATTTTATTTCTAATTTTTCTTAGAATAATCTTTTTCCTGGAACTTACATTTCATTTTATCTTTCGGTGTTTTCACTATCCCTAATCATTCTATTAGTTAAGAAAAATTTCAAGATGTTTCTTCTTCATTTGCATATCTGGCTCTGGAACTGACTTTCAGTAATACAGCTCAAAAATTCCACTAAATTATTTGACAGAAACTTTTTAATAAACAATTAGAAGCAACATGTACTCACACATAATGTTTAGAACAAATGCTTCTTTTTTATTTTCCGAATATGAGTTGTTGAAAATGAAACCAAGATTTGTCTCTCTAGTTACTTAAATTGTGAATGATAATATTCAAAATTATAATTTTCATAAAAATATTCAAAAGTTAAAATAAATAAATAAAGTGAAGTACTTTTGCCAATCTATTTTCACTAGTGTGAACTGTGGCTGCAGGATTCTTATCATTTTAAGAGTGTTCTATAAAGAACTATTTGAAAAGTATGACTCCACTGAATAATTCTATTGATATTACATATTTGATTCAGTGGAGTTTATTCCTTTGAATAAAATAATCAATGTCACTTCACCTGTTTCTCAACAAAATTGCAAAACTTAACCCCAATGAAAATTTATTGGTTGAAATAATGTGAGCCATCATTACAAATGATTCAAATATCTTTTCGGATCTTTTCTAAAAAAAGAGGGAAAAAGAAAAGGAAATTATCTCATTATTTTCATTATCAAATATGTAGTACAAAAAGGTAAATGGGAGAAAAAAAACTTAATAATGAAGTAAAATTAAATCCAAAGATTAAAATACTTTTCTCTTTTTAAGAGCTGTAATCAGTATATTCTTAGAATGGCCTCTCAGATACAATAAGTAATTAAAATGAAACGTAAATACAAATTTATATGTACATTGATTCTTAATATAAAAAGAGAATCGTAGGGCTCTTTTAATGTGTAGCCTGGGTGGCCAGGCTGCTTAGGGCGTTCTCTCTTTTTTTTAAAAAGGTAGTGAGTTTGAATCCCGACCTACTGGAAGATCCCTCCTGCTCTAACATTGGTTGGGCACGTAAAAAATGTCGTGATTGTAAATTCCTCCGTGTGAAATGATACCTTTTGGGGTGGCAAATATCTAGTGGGTGTGCCATCGCTGTCCAAAAATATCACTCCCCCCCACAATATAAGATACCATCACTTACGTCCCTTGTAATGCTAAAATAGGTGGAATATCCAAGTAGTAGCGATGCATTAGAAATAAAAATGATTCTTTAATATAGATTGTAATACTCTTTCTCTATATAAAAAAATATTAAAAAAACTACAATTTACAAATATTAAAATATAATATGATTATAGTAATATTGGTTCTTTCTATATAAACATATATTAAAAAAAAAACGAAATTTACAATTTTAAAACATGGAGTCTTATTCATGTGGTTTTTGTGTATTAAATTAATTATCTCCAACTAAATCATTAATTTGATTTGAATTTATATCACTAAGATTTAAAAGACAAATCAAATCCAAAAATTAAAAGACAAATCAAATTAATGATTTGCCTTTTAATATAAAAAGGTTACACAAGTTTGCTTATATCAGTCAGACTGAAATAATAAATTTTATAATAAAATAATGAATTGAACAGCATTCTCATTTCAAATTGTAACTTTTTAAAATTAATACCTTACAATCCAGTTTTCTGGAAGGGGCCCATCAAGTCGAGGTTACTGAGATTCTATTTTACTGCTTACTAATTTAAATTTAGTTTTGCTTTTAAAATATTTTGCATTTTGATTTATTAACTATTAAAATGATTTTATTTATTTGAGCGATGTTTGAAAATGATTAATTAATGTGTATAATTCTTGTGATCAACAATAAATCACTATTCATAGTTATCCACACATAATTTCCCTCAAACTATATGAAATTATTGATAAAATTGATATTCAAATCCAGAATACGTGATCATTTTCTCATCAATCAAACGAATTTAATTAAAATTATGATTCATAAATGACTTCAATTTCAATTTCATTTTAATCTTAAGCAAATGATGTGATGATATATTTTACATATAATTTTCTCGTTAATTTCCAACATTACGAGCTATAAGCTTAAACTCAACGTTTATTTCCTACAACCTGTAAAGTTTACTTTATACATACATATATATATATATATATATATATATATATATATATATATATATATATATATATATATATATATATATAAATTTCTTAAAAATAAATTTCTGACGTTTCTTCATTAACTTGTCTACAGGAGAAATAAAATAAATTTTAAAATGAAAACTCATATCACACACACACATAATCGACATAAAATCATTATCGACATAACAATGTTTTAAATTTTTTTCATGTTTGTATGATTTTATATTTCAGAGTCTTAAAATTATAACTTAATATCTTAAAATTATAACTTAATATATTTAGAATTATCGTGAAATTTACATTAATTATTATATTTTACAACTATGAGGTTAAGAATTATTTTTTGTAGGTATTTAAGTATGATATTTTTTTCAGATAATTAATATGATTATTTTTTCTCAAACGTGAGAAATTTTTCTCAAGTCTTATATTAGCCTTTTCACCACGCAGATATAAAAACACACACACGCACACACACACACACACA
>JAPDSC010012563.1:1738647-1803229 GCA_026290005.1 Latrodectus geometricus | reverse complement strand
TTTTGTTTTCTATTTATTAAATTGTTAAAATAAATGAAATTGGAATAATTATGTTGACAGATAAGAAGACCCGAGAATAAAAGAACGAAACTTTATAATTTGTTTGGTTACCTTATGAAATTTACAGGCAATATTCTGTATTTCAATGATTTCCAACCAATGTCAATGGAACAATAAAGTGTTAGGAGGGACATGCAAAAGTGACCTAATACGAATACATCAGCATTGATTCGAAATTCTTTTTAATATATTTTAAAAATTATGTAGCCTTAACTTTTGTGTTAATATATTGATTTAAAAAACATTTTAAAATAATTTTAATTTAAATTATATTTTATAAAATTATAGTTGGTTTATATAAAATCTATTATAAAATTTTAACTGTAAATTCTTGATACATTAATTAGGAAATTTAGATATCAGACACTATGCTTTGGATCTTTCTGAAGGCAGTAAGTTATTTACATTTAAACAATTTTCAATAATTAGCCAAAACATTGTATGCAATGAGCGCCTTCTTTTTCTTGAAAGAAGGCCTGATTTAATATCCATTGTGAGTTTTAGGAAGTATTGGATTTGCGTAAATTACTTAAACTAAAGAAATATAATATGGATTTATAGAATGATTAGTTTTGAAGAGTATTTTATAACATTAGTACTGTTACTTTTGAAGCGGAAAATTAATATACTTATTACTAAATTTTTTCCACAAGATGTTTCAATACTTCTGCCAACTATTTTACAACATGTGCTGTTACAAATGATCTTTTATTTATGTATTTAAAGTGTTTCCTTCTTTAAAGTACTTGAAGAATCTTTATTTCCCTTTAATTTGTAAAAATGTTCTTAAATATTATATTTTCACGAATGCATATCTTAACGTCTTAACGTATTCTTTAAGGTAAAGATTAAGCTATTTGAAATAGCACATAAAAAAAAAGCTTATCTTTTCCTCTCAATATCAGAGTTACTTTTATCATATAAAGATGGCAATTTTACACGGATATAAAACTGCATCTTTTCAGTGTTAAAAGTTTATTTGGAAATTTTTTGAAAAAATATTTTTGATTATTATTTTAATATTTTCAAGTAGGTTCACTTATACCCAAACGAAGAAAAATCCTTTTCAAAGTTGGATATCTCTAATTTTAAATACCATATTTGCAGAGTAAAAGGTGTACCCCTATTTTATATACATTTTTAAAGCATAAAACTTTATTACTGACCATTATGTATAGCATTTTAAATTAAAGTAATACAAATACAAAGTATTACATCATTCAACTATCCCATCCATCTGGGAAATAACACCCTTTACTCTTCATCAAAACCCAGACACTCATCACCGGAGCTAAATGCTGAGTCACTTGAAGCTTCATCATCATCTGCGTCTTTATACAACAAATTATCCTTTGTACCATCCAGAAAATTAGCAATGCCACACTTCTTAAATGATTTATTTAACCACTGTCTTTGCTTTATATAGGTCTCTTAGGCTATGTTTACTGTGAGTTGTTTTTTTATATCTTCTTCTTGATTCCTCAAAGTCCTTTTCATTTTTCAGTTTGAGGAGGCCCGAAATGCCTCTCTGTAGCCCTGTCTCCATATTCTTTAGCATATCCAATCACAAGTTCGTGCTTTGTTATAGCAAATCTGATTTTATTTTTGAGCCATAAATTTCCAACAAATTTAAGAAAATTGAAAGGTCGATCTTTTACACACATTAAAGTCGTTTTCCAGAAATTGGAAACTTTAAACGAGCCCATTTGTGATTATCACTGGCAGCTAATTCATTGAAATCTACGTAACTATAATATTCCCAGACTCTGCAATGAAACAAATCACTTAAGTCCTAAATGAGAAAATTTCCGAAAATGAATGTTATCAAAAACTGAGTATCAATGCATTAGACAAACTCCATTTTTAGACCTCATTGTAAAGAAAAAGTAGTCCTCTTATAATCCGGGAAATGCAGCAATTCAATGAAATTAAATAAATCTATTTATCAAGGAAACTTCAGAGACAAAAAATATTGAAAGAAGATCAGATATTAGATGATAAATTATAAAGTTATTCTATATATATTAATTAAAATTAATAAAATAACATGTATCATTAAAAATAATTCAGCATCTTTCAAAGAATAAATTGTGCATCATGATAATTATCAAAGAGTAATAGATTATTTAATTAAAATATATTTTATTTTAATGATTTGCTGTTCTTTTCTAAATAGTATTAACTCATTAAATTGCTAGTATTATTACAATTTAAAACAAGTAATTAATTATATATTAGTTCATTGTCAATTCTTTAATCCCATTATTATTTATTTCGTTTCATAAGATTCACCAAAAATGTATAAAAATGGTTCTCTCACTTCATAAGTCCTTCCCATCTATAATGAAAGTATTTAACGTATGGTTTCTTAACATTTGATAGTTCAGGCTAAACCATTGTAAAATATAATATAAATTAAATGCTACTAAAAACAAAAATGTAAATTAATAAAATTGGAATATTAGTTTATAGCAATGCTCATCATTCTAGTTTATTAATCTCTGAATATTAAATAATTTAAGCTGATATTTTACCTTTGATTTATTATAATTATTAAACTGAGATCTTCTCAACAGTGAATTATGTTATAAATAACTTTTTTTAAGAAAAGAAAAATTTATTAGGTATTTTTGAAATAAAATTATTAGTTTAAAAGGAAAAAATAATCCAAATAGTTAATGAATGCATCCAAATAGTTAAGTTTTTATTAATAATGCTTTCAAATGTGCCAGTACATTCTGGAAAGACATTTTAAGAGGAGTTTTTGACAGATATAGATTCTAATAACATTCTATATTCTGAGTTTTGTCGTATAATCTGGGAAGTTTACATTAAAAAAAAAAAACAATTAAAAGTTACGGAAATGCTTACTTGCATGTGATGTATCTACAAAGAAACCATTATCTGGAGATATCACGTATACTAATAAAACATTGTTTGCACTAATACTCCAGTTTGCGGTACTAATACCTTCATATAAATCAAATAACATTTAATTATTTCAGTGTTCATTCATGACTCCAATCCACAGTTGCCTTATGATGAAACATTACTAAAAAAATGAATTTGTAATGCTTAATATCGTTTTGATTGATATTGCAAATTTACAAGCTTTGAAATACTGAGAATTATTTGATAAAATATAGGAAATAATAAACTAATTGGCATTATCCAGTTAAGTGAAATGTTCAAAGCAACAAAATATTGTATAAACTCTGAAATACGTTTGAATTCCTTAATAGATTGATTATATAAAAAATGCAAAATATCGCATGAAAAATAATATTTCAAAAGGATGTAATTGTAAAGTAATTCATAAAAAATTAACTTTGTATATATCATTGTATTCAATACTACTACATACTACTATGTATCATCATGATGTATAATAAATATGATTAAATTTTTATTTTAATTACTTTATCAGGTTTTGTTAGACTGATGAAGAAATTACGGCTGATAATTTGAACGAAAAATTTAAGATATTTTCTAAAATCATTTATTTTTAGACATAATTTGTATAAATAATAGCTTAACTGAATTTAATGTTTAATAGCAAATTTCTATTCTCATATTAAAAATTGTCAGATATGATCTATGTTATTAAATTTTCTCTCTATACACGTTTTTTATGGATTATTCATTGGAATATTTTATGAGATACTAATACTTTGAAAGAAAAATTGAAGCTGTTTTCAGAAATCATAAATTTTACAATGTAATATATATACATTAATAATGCTTTAATTGAATTTAATTTTTAAAAATAAATTTCTATTCTGATATTTAAAATTATCAATTATAGCTCTAAATTCATAAATTTTCACTCAAAATATATGTTTTATCAGTATAGAGTTAATATTCTTATCCAAAATCCTCAAACAACAAAGGAAGTACACACAACAACACACAAATAAACAAATTAGTGTACAGCTTATCTTTTAGTTTATCAATATTAATTTTGGAATTATTATGAACATCAGTCAATCAATATGTAAAAAATACATTAATGAAACTCCTACACATGCCATTTCCATAATTTTTTTTATTTACATAGGACTATTTTAGCTTTTAATGAGAGTTGTTTTCATTATAGTTGTCTAGAAAGGCAAACTATAATGAAAGTTTGTAAATTATATGGTAATTATCTACCAATGAATATAAGAATTGAATTAATTTACGCCCTTAAAATAACCCAAGTAACTTCTTAAAATTCCACTTTTGCTTCTCAGTTATTTGTGGTTCGAAATGTCGAGAATGTGTCAAGCAGCTTCTGAGTTACAGCTGGAAACGTATTCCACCAACCTAGCCTAATTTTAAATTCAAAGTCATTATTTACTGCTTTGGAAGGAGCTCATCTCATTTCAGGAGTACTCATACCAGTCATTTTCATACATTTGGTTAAATAGAATTTTAAAAATCGACTCTTATGAGTAACTAGATCATCTTACATAAAATCTATTCTAGAAAATGTACAATTTATATGGGTAATTATAAAACTTGATTTTTAATATATTTTATATAATTGAATACTATGAAATCTTATTAAGAATTTAAAATATGGATTTTTTAATGAATATTAATTCTTAATATAAAATTCAAAATCTTAATAAGCAGTTCTAATATAAGTTCAAAAGAAATTTATTCATCCTAGTTTCTTCTAAAGAAATAAATTTAATGTTGAACTTTACTAGAGTCAAAATCTTAGTTAAAAGCTTTCATGTAATTTTTACATAATGTAATTATTTTTCAAACATTAGGATCATAAAATATGTATTTAAATTTCCATTTTGTCATAACTTGATTGTAATTTTGTATGTACTTCAATCTTAAATTTAATGATAAATTCTTACTTTAATAATGCAAAATGCAATCTTAAATATCAATCAACTACATACCATTGATAAGGAAGCATTTTGAAATTTCTTAAATGAAGTTCTGTGACAACGAAAACAAACTGTTTATCATTATTATTTTATATTTATTTTGTAATAACTAATTTTAAATGAGTTATAATGAATGTAATCGCGCAAATATGATCTGGTAGTTATAAATACTCATGTGGTTTTGTTTAGTATGAATTATTAAACCATTTTATAGATTGACAACATCTATCTAAAATTTTCCTCTAATTTTGGGAATGCTAGCTTCTCTTTCTCAATAAGAATATTATGCTAACCTATAAAACTTTTGTACTTATTCTCTTATTAATTTACTTTTTACTATAGCTTTTTACTTTTTATTATATGTGTCAACTTTTTTAGGACAGCTTCCAGAATTTAGATTAGTCTTTTAGACCGGTCAACAGAACTCATTATGGATTTATTATTGTGGAAACATTTAAGTAGAATTTTCCTTCGAGTGAGTTTCAAATGAAAAATTCTACAAAATGAAACTTACTCTATTAAAGGGAGTTCTTCGGTTTGTACGAATAATTAAGAAACGTTTCTTCAATCAATAGAGGGATAAGGAAAATTATTTTATAGTAATTCTCTTTTTTTTATGAATAACTTTGTCCCCAAGTTAACTGATTTTGTGACTAAGTTTGTGTAACAATTCTTCAATTTGCTGTTAATATGGAAAAAATACATTGTTAAGTATGATTTATCGAACAGTTTTACATTTTATGGGAACATTTTTGCAGCGATTCCCTTGAGCCACTGTAAAATGCAAGAGATGCCCGGGTAAGGTACCTCCCATTTACTAGAGTAATGTCTTAATTGGGGGGTTGTGTATTCGACACCTAACCTAGGTGAAGACCATCTTGCTGAGAAGATTTGCGGGAAACAAAAACTTCGTAAGGTTAAATATCCCTCTGCTGCTGCGTAGCTTGTATGTAATTTCGTCACTTGATAGGGGTTTTAAATTATGAGGAGATGCCTATATTTATCAAAATAAACTGTCGAGAAAGTGTAACAATAATCTCACCTTTCCATTTATTAAATATTAACTCACCTAATTGTATTGACAGTTAATTTTTTCTATTCATTCCTTTACATTTAGTTTTTGTTTTCTATTAAATTTAAACGCGTTGTATGCAGTGTTCTTTTCTTATTACGGAGTATAAAACATTGTATCATTTGAGAGACTTTTTAAGGACAATCTAAATAAGAAATCAAATTGAGCAATGAGGACGCCTAATAAAAAACTATAAATAAAGCTTATGAAAAAGGAATTTAATTTCTAAAACATGCAGAATATATTGACTTTAAGATTTGTGTAGATTATATTAAGATAGAATTATATTTATTATTTCAGAGGAAAATGTTTGGAGATCCATTAGTTGTGTAAACATATTTTTTGTTCGCAACGAGTCTAGAAAAAAAAATAAGTATATTAATAAAATCTTTAGCATTTTTTAAGCCCCCTGATATTAATTGATACCTGATAAAATTGATTAAACTGTATGGAAAGTGCTTGCGAAGTTTTCTTGCTTCTTTAGAGCACACCTAATAATGATTTAAGCTTTGTTTAATTTGTTTGACTCTCTATCATCACTTTTTGGTAATGAGAATTAATTTGACGGTACTGTCAGTTTAAAATTCATTCTGAATTGTTACAAACATTCACACCCGATGTGGCAACAAAGCTTTAACCACCCAGTTCTAAATGTTTTATTGTGTTTATGTTTATCATTTAATCTCATTTGTTTATTCCATAGCGTTTGCTTATTTCTGCCGATTGAAAGTCACTAAGCGGATTGATATGGTATTGGAATGATGGCATGGTAATCCGCTTAGCGACATTCAATCAAATGATTGATGGCATGATAGCCTCTTAATATTGATCCTTTGTATGTTGATGAGATTGAAATTAGGCTTTTGATACTTCTCTTTCAATATTTCACATCACTGTAATGGAAAGATATTTGACCTTATGAGGTTTTAACGTGCCTACGCTTCTTAACAAGACGGTCTTCTATATAATGAGTTATCGAACACATAACATTCTGTATACAAGAAGAGTATTTTTCCTACCAATTTGATGCGACTTTAGTAATAAACATAGGGAGAATACTTTTTAAAATACTTACAATGATAATAACCTTTACAAATGTAAAACTTTCTATTCATCATAAATAAATTATTATTCACTGATATAAAAGTTATCAAAAGTTCTTCATTTAAATATTAAACTTTTATGTTATATTTCTTGTTGGTATGTCTCTAATTTGATTAATAAAATTATAATAATAAAGATTGATTTATAGTGTAATTTTTTAGTTTCCAAATAAATATATAAAAATAAAGGATTAACTTTCTTAAATTTAATCCTTTTAATCCGGAAATAGATTTCCTGGAATGGAAGAATTTCTATGTATTAAGAATTTACTACGAATGCTTAGCAACTCAAGTGTAAAAAACAGAAATAACTGTTTTTTTGAACATTTTCAAGAATTGTTTAATATTACAGTAAATTTTTGCTTAAGAGAATATTAACTACGGCAGATTAATTTTTATAAAATATGTAACAGCTTATATGTTCAATTAAGGTAATTCAAAACAATCGTTTGACAGATTGGTTCTTAGTGGTTGTTCCATAAGCATAAAATTGTATTCTTAAAATTGCTGAAATGTGCAATATTAAGAATACAATTTTATGCTGAAATGTGCTATATGTTCAATTAAGGTAATTCAAAACAATCGTTTGACAGATTGGTTCTTAGTGGTTGTTCTATAAGCATAAAATTGTATTCTTAAAATTGCTGAAATGTGCATCATGAACACCGTTAAGAAGTAACAGCTCTATTTACTTGTTCAAGCAAATGTTTTATGTTTGTTCTGTTCAGACATTATTGTTAAAAGATAAATTACATTTTTAGCATCATGAAATGAAAGAGAATTTCAAGTGAAATTAACAGAATCAAAATTAGAAAGCTGTATGATTATTGTGAATGTGCAATAAATTTGTATGTTTTTATTCAAAACGTGTAAGTCTGCTTTGAAATATTTCAAATGCTTAATAGTTTCTTTTTAACATTCCATAATTTAATATTGTTATTTAAAGGTATTAATATCATTTATATGATTTATTTAATTTAATTTTCAAAATTTATTACCTCATCATTAAGTTTCAACACTTCCATATAGTAGTTTTTGGAGTTTTGTCTAATTTGTTAAAATATAAATGTATTTTTCTATTCTGCAAACTAACACGATTTATATAAACACAAAATAAATTGTACTTAAAATTGTATTTAACTTTTTTTATGTTTTATATAGCATTTTCAATTTATTTCCCATTTAAGCTTTCAAAATTTTAATTTTTTTCTTTAAGTTAAAATATGATTTGCACATTGTTTTCTAAATTAGGCTAAAAATTTTCTTAAATTTTATAGCTCAGAATTTTAAATTCTAAATGCCAAAACTCAAAACAATCTTTTAATCTTTATAATCTTGCAGTTCATTCAAAATAAAAATGTGCTATAATACTAAATTTCTCTTAGTTTTTATGATAAAAATTATGATAACGTTTTTACATTTTTACAAAATTTGGAAATATGGCACTTTTTTTATATGAGAAAGAAAACAGATTTGGCAAATAATTATTTTTTATAAGTTAATATATTTATGAACAGTCGTTATTTGATGTGAACATAGTTATTATAAATATAAAATTTTTTGTTACTTGTGGTAAAAGCTGTAAAGTAATTTAATAAAAATTATTATAATAAATTATGAAAGTAATAATATATAAAATGATTAAAATAATTTAATTAAAAATTACTTAAATTATTTTATGTAATGAAGATTGTAATTAACTCTAAAAAATTTTTGTTAATTTTAAATCTAAACAAAATAGATTTCCTTTAATTGCTTAGAAAAAATTAACGATGGCTTAGAGATTATCTATAATCCTGTCTTATATAAAATTTATTTCGTTATTTTTATACCTTAATACATAAAATATTTACGCAACTGCATTATTATCTAGAAATAAAATTTTAAATTTATATAGGTAAATAAATAACTTATTAACAAATGCAAACTTAACGTTTTATGCATAATATACTATATATGCTAATATAATCGTTAACATACTTATTGAATTGCTAATATAATGGATAACTTACTAATATAATTGTAATACACTTGTGTAAGTTTTGATATTTTCCTGTTTGTCACAAATATTGTAATAAAATAATTTTTATCTCTAGATATGACTCCTTTAATAAAAAAATCTACAATGTAATTTTTCTGAAAACTTATCGGCCAATAAAAATCGAGCTGCATACATTTAGCAAATGCTCTGCCATTCGCTTCTATTACCCTAATGAAATGAATGGCAAAATTGTCGGAATGTATCACTTCATCAGGTAACTGTAGAATGAAAATGAGTGTAAAAAGCTTTAATATCATAATGGACTTCTACAAATCCACAAAAATGTGATAAAAATTGCGACAATAGCTTACTTACACTTGCCATACTAAACATAGAAAGGGCGATCTTTATTATAGCCCCTCCTGCTTAACACACCTTTCCTTTTGGCTATGACGCCATTGGTCGGAAGTATCAGACATCAATTGATAATTTAAAACCTCTTAAATCCGAGATATAAGAGGTCGGTCGATGAAGTGTAGTATGCTCGTAGTTATGTAACTTAATTGCATGTTTATTGCCTTATCAGTTTGGTTTATGGTAGGTAAAATGCCGCTGTCGAATGCAATAAAGTAGCAATAGCCTGTATTTACCGTCGTTTTTTTCCCTACTCTAACTTGTACAACGTCGTAAAGAAGTGGAAGTACCAAGATGGCGGCACCCGCGAAATGAAGTTGCCGTGCTAAAGAGACATTTTATCAAAAAGGATCGAAATGAATAAGAGAATTCCTTATTTTGGGCTGTCATTTCAAAGCAGCACTTTTCCCTTTGGAACCTGTGATCAGTAACTGTTAACTATCACCGTTATATTTTACGATTCGCTTATCGCCGGTCTCAATTTCGAAATATGAAGTTACATAAATTTGTGATTCCTTGAGATGGCGTTGCTCTTCAAATGTTTATTCAATCGCACTACTTAAAATTTTGCCTTTTGTACTTATTTCTTTGTTTCGAATACTGGATATATTAATAGATTAAATATTTCAAGAAAATCATTTTATTAAAGGAACTTTTATTTAATTGAAATATTTCTATTGTACTATTATTATTTAAAATAAAAATTATTTTAATTAATTTAATATTAACAAAAAATATTCTATTTCGGAAGACTTTTTAGTATAGTTAATGATAATTAATTGTTTAATTATTGATTAATCATGAGTATTTATAATTAATAAATTTACTTGAACGTAATTTGATTTCTGTTAAACATTTTTTTTTTAAATTTTTAAAAATGTTAATAAATTTTTTCATAATTATGTATTTACTTATATTGGCTCAGAATCCATTGCAAATTTTTTATAAATTAAAGTATGATATTATCAATTGATTTCTTATGTTCTTTCACATTTCGTGTCGAGCTGAATTAATCATTAGGACTCTTGAATAAGTTTCAGAAGGGACATACTGCAGCAAAGATTTGTTACATTCATGCACTTTTAATAGACTTACTTGGTACACACAACTGAGGTTTTTTTAAATATCGATTAAATCGTATTTTTAAATAACGTTCCACAATCTTAAAATTATGATCTATATTTCTGCTCTCAATCATTTCTTTTTCACTATTTCTAAACGGAAATTAAATTCACTCTATAAACATGAAAAATGGGAGTCTTTTTTTGCGAGAAAGATCTCCAAAATTTTCAACAAAACATGCACTAATTTTACAAATTTTCTGATAAAAATATGTCGCTTAAAATAATACGAGCTTAAAATGTCAATTATTTTAGAAATTAAACATGTTTAGATTATTTCAGTAAATGAATTTCATAACCATATATTCACAATTTTCAATTATAATTGGAAAAGTTATTAAAGTTTAATTTTGATGAAAGCATTTTTAGTGATTATCTTATAAATAATAATAATGTATATCGCTCTAATTGTTTAAAATAAATTTTTAATAATATTTTGTCATATACAACAAAATTAATTCATATTTTTAAATGTTGTTCTTTTTTATGGGAAATATAATACATTTATTAAGGATTACTGACCAATTAATTCATGTAAATGATGTGTAAATTACTAATTCATACAACAACTTTTAAATTAGTAATCTTTTTAAAATATGGACACCTGAATCATGAATTAATTCATTAACAAATTGTTTGTTAAATTATTTAATGTGCAATGTGTAGCACTTTCTAAAATTAATTTCATAAATTCAAATACTAATTGAAGTGCCAAATAATTATTTCTGTAAAGAAAAAGCTTTTACACACTCAAGATCCACTTTAATCAAGAATCTACGATTTCGAAAACACGATTTGTAACAACAATAAATCTTTCTATTGAACCAACTATAATTACATATTATTTAAGATTAATATCTGTAAATATTTATTCTAATATAATGTAGACACTTTTTTATATATTTCCTATAGAACTTTTTAAAATTTGTGTCGATATTATTAAAATAAATCATATAATTAAATATACTACATAAAGTTTTAATGATTTTAAATAATTATAAAATTGTTTAATTATAATCGTGACTATAAAACGTTCAAAATTATAAATACCATGGTTTTATAATTATATTTATGAAATTACAAAAAAATTTATAATTATATTATTTTTTAAATAATTTCATTTTTATATAATTATTTTTAAGCATTTTTGCCATTATTTTTTCCTAATCCCTAAATAACTAATAAGTAGCATTTATTTAAGACTAATATGCTTCTGAAATATTTTTAAATTAAAAATAAATTTCTTATATTATGATAAATAAATACGATAGTTTCATTCAAAAGTTAGCTTTAATTTAACTTAAAATGTCACACAATTTGTTCAAAAACATTTCTAATTATTGATGCAAAAATATATGTTACAGAAAACTAATATTTTAATGGTGGACATTATATAGTGAGAATACAAAGTTACTGTATACACACTTTTTTGTACTTTTGATGTTATGCGAAGAAATCTTCTTCATAGATTTTCTCTGATGAAATTATGATAATAATCCTTAAAAATTTATTTTTAGCGAAAGAAACATATGCTTAATTTATATTATAATCTATTTTATAAGAAAATTATGGAAGAAAGGTTAATTTATGATAACATAATATTAGTAATAGTGAATGAGAGGCGAGGCTTAATTTAATTACAGGTTTCATTTTTATGTTAATAGTAATTTTTTTGAACCACTAAGAAGGCAAATTATAATTTGTACTTAGAAGTATAATCAAGCAGGTTTTCAAATTTTCTGTGAAATCATTAAAAATATGATAATTAGAAATACAGAGGATTTGGATACAGTGGGACTAGATTACATGTTTGGAGTAAAATAATTTATAACAAGTATAGGATATCAATTACATAAAGTGTAATTAACAACGTCTATAGAAAAAGAGCTTTCATTTGTTATAATAGATCCCTCCTGTGTGAATGAGGTTAGTATTTAAATAAAATAGCACTTAGTAAAAAGAGAATTGCAAATTAGCTTATTATCCACTTAATGAGTTACGAATAAAATGTAAAATTAGTATATTTTTTCATACAAAGAATATAGTTGCGGTTGCCCTTATTTTATTTTTGCTATTCATTAGACTTGTATATGAACCAGAAGTTAATAAAATCCCAGAATTCAGAAAATACAATAAAATCTTAATATTTATAACATGTTTTTTTTAAGTACTCTCAATTTCACGATTGCTTATGCGAATTATAAATACGAGCAAAAGAAGTATTTGCAAACTATAAAAACTGGATAAATTATGTAAGCAATTATAAAACACATAAAATTTTATAGACAAGTTCACGAGAAAGATTAAAACATTTAACTGTTAGAAATTTCATTAAAATTACTGAAGTAATTTAAAATATTTCAAAAATGAAAAAGTTACAATAAACATATATTAAAATTTACAGTAAGTCTAATTTTTAAAAGATATCATCTTCGCAAAAAGTAGAGCTATGCTTTTATAAAAATTAATTTTTTCTATTCCAATTCATAATTTTTTTATAAACTAATATAAGAGTTTTTTTTAAATTCGATTATATCAAAAAATGAATTCTATTTGAATAGACAAAAAAGCAAAATCTCTCTCTCACTCTCTCCATATATATATATATATATATATATATATATATATATATATATATATATTGCATCAGGGAAAGTTGTATGAACAATATATTATACTTTCATATTTTTCCTATTATTTGTAAAAATTTTGTTGCGATATGATGTATCAAATATATTAATATAGATATTAAGATTTAATATTACAAAATAAACTTTCAAAAACTGATTCTGTTCTTATATAAATCAGCTAAAAGAAGTTGAATGATGCACTTTGATTTAAAATTTCTTCTTTCGCTTCCTGAAAAATGTTTTATATTACTACAAATTAAGAATAATTTTTTTAAAAAACATTTCAAGTATTTCGGTTTTATTTGCTTATTAATATTACAGAAATATACTTCATATTTTTATTTACGTATTATTTAATTTTGTTTTATATTTGTATATAAATAATATTATGTAAAATCAGTTTGACATAATGCATATAAGGAGGAAAATATGAACCAGTAAGAATTTTTATATAAAATTGAAACGAATTATTAATGAAATATAAAAATATATGTATTGAGTAATTGATTTAATGTGATTGCTAAACATCCTTAAATTTTCAACTTCTCGTATTCATGATATTTTACCTCCGTTCATCAGTTAATGCAGTATTGAAATTAATTTTCCTTGAAATTTTAACGCCTTTGTTGGCTTGGAATTAAGTGAAAAGATAAATAACGATTGCTGTAAAAAATTTATTCCAAACAATCCCCACCCGTGACTGCGCTCTTTTTTACTTCTAATGGCCGATAAATTCTCATGGGAAGAAAAAGGTGACTTCACCTTGAAACTAATTGAAATTCTTCTCAAATATCCTTTAAGATGGTAAGTATATCATGCCTGTGTTTGTTACGAGCTGATATCAAGCTAATTGTTTCTTAATCGATAATTTCATTTATTCATTCTTGGAGATTTTAATTGATGATTTTAATTACTTATGGTATTTCCCTCTTAGTTTTCAATGGGTGTTGGATTAATAACTCATTTACAATACTAAATAAATATTTTTTGATATTTAGTTCAATGAAAAAGATTTAAATCCAATTAGATTGGTTTCACTGCAATATTTTTGAAGAGTTAATTTTAATTTTTTAAGCTTGATTGAATTTTAGATAGTAAAATATTGGAAATTCCCCCCATTTCATTGGAATTCCATTCGATATTTTTAAGTGCAGCTCTATACAAATTAATATCTTCAAATCTATTGGCTGGATGAGGGGCTCTTACATGGGGCTCCCCGCATCTTTAAGTACCGAAAGAATAATGTTTGAGGATGCGAGATGAAATAAAGTTGTTAATTAAAATTAGCATAGAAGAATGATCAGAAAAAAGCAATTTGATTCCCTTCAATCATCTCATAAATTAAAAAGTATTCGACCAGTAATTTCCATATAAATTATAAAAAAGAAAATTTTATAATTTTTTTTTAAAACGAGTTTTGTTGCCAAACATAAAATATTAATGAATTCGTATTTTCACAAAAATATTTTGGGGAAATAGGAAACGAGAGAGAGAGAGAGACAGATATAAGTGGTTTAAGGAGTTGCGAAATCCTTATTAAAATATTTAAATATATTGGGGCAATGATAACAGAAAAAAGAGAACTTCTATATCAGATAGTAGCTTCGAATTCAAAAAATACAAATCATTTTAATTTTGTGTGTTTTGAAAATGTAATAACAGTAATTTATTACATACTTCGGATATATAATAAAATTAAAAGTTAAAAAATTAAATTATTTTTCAAATAGTATTAAATATTAATAAAATAAATTTTCTTTTTCATTTAAATTTATGCACTCCTCTCCAATAATTGAGTAGTTCTATTGAGCTGTTAGATTTATTTATCATTTACAATAGTTACCACCAGGCTAATTAAATATATAAATTGTATAATTATATTAAAGTTGAATCCTATTTAGTATAAACTTGTAAAATTTCATCTTTGATGTTTGACAACTTAATTCCTTAATGAAGATGAATTAATGTCGTTTCACATTTTTACACAAATTATGATTCTTACTTTTAATATGTTGCTTAGACTATAAAATTTAGGATTTGTTCTTTGTTAGCAAAAAATAGTTTGTTAGTTTTTCTTCTACTTGGAAAACACAAAATTAGCTTTCAAATAACTCCTCTTATGTAACGAATACAATTAATTAGATGTTTATTCATCGTAAATCAGGTCAAAAAAATTTATGTAACATATGTGGACGAACGTTTCGAAATCCTTGTGATATGAAACACAAGCATGTCATGTAGGTGACTTAGGTATTTCACGATAATTTAAAATGAGTTGTCTTGGTTTTAGACATGGCCTTAATATTAAAATTAGCCTTTTATTTCTTTTGAAATTTATTATTGTTTTCTATAAAAATACTGCATTATAAATAAAGGTAAAGTTAAAAGAATTGAATTATTTGAAAGTATTAATAAGCATTCACAAAAGGAAAAAATTGAATATATTAAAAAAATAAATAATTTGTTTTATTCAATAAAATTTCATCCTTCTAGTTATAAATGGATTTAGTCGAAAATTTTTTATAAATAAAGGATTCATATCATTATGTTTATTTTTTTATTTATAATTGTTATAGAACAATAAGTTAAATACAGGGGTTTGGGGATTCTTTTCAATTTAAAAAAAAAGTGATTCAGTGTTTCACTGAAATATATACTAAAGAAAACAGAGTTAAAGATAATTATTTAAAAATTACAGATTTGACGTTTTAAGTTTTTTGTAATTAATTTAAGCATGAGATATGATTTGTTAAGATATGAATTATGATAACTGTTCTACTAGCTACAAAATTTATTATAAATATCTTCGAATATATAATATCTATAGTGAATAAAATCTTTACTATACCACAAGGAAAGGAGACACTATAAAAAATTATGCATTAATTTAAAAATGAATGAAATTGTATATTTATAGCAAAAAATAATGTAATATGTACTTTTTTAAAGTTATTAACAAGCTAATGTTTTTAATTATATCATTCAGGATGAATTTAATGAATACAGTATTGAAATTTATTGCATATTTTTAACTTACTCTGGAAGGATTTGTCCAAACTCTATATTTCTAAATATTATTTTATTCTAATTCACATTTAAGTTTTTGTTTTGATTTACATTAAAATACAATAGGTTTGCATTTGTTTGTTGTTCAGAAGACAATATGAATAAATATTTTCATTTTACGTATGTTGAACTAAAAAATAGAAGACTGTATGGAAATTTGTTTTAAGTTGAATGTGCTTTAAAAATGAGGCTCAGTGCAAAACAGAAAAATAAGTTTGTATGTAATTATTTTAAGTTAATAATATATAATGCATAAAGCATGGAATGTTCCACGCTTATAGTTTGCTTTTTTGAATTGTCGACAAACTTTAGGAAAGCATATTAAAATTTGAATTACAGTCTAGTTAATTCAAGCTGTATCTATTTAAATGGGACACATATTGTTTAAAAAAATCTGTAAAAAATTGACGTGCGTACAAGAATTTTTTAATTGATGAGAAAAAGTTACATTATAAAGCTAAAAAAATAAAATTAGAAATAATTACGTTTTTTGTAGATTATTCCAGAGAAAAGTGAAGAGGCTCTTTTTGTTTATTTATTTATTTTTTGTACTGCGAAACTTTGAAAGTAGATACCTCTGAAAGTTATTCAAAAGAAATTGAAAATTTTCTCCTAATTAAAAAATTTAATACCTTCTGCAATAGAAATTTTAAGAATAATAAAATATTAGAAATAATATTAAAAGAACAAAAATTTTTTATAAATAACTTTTAAATTTAATGTAAACCAAAAACATTGTTCAGTAAAAGACTGCAGGAGATTTTTTTTATTTCAAAAAAGGATAATGTACTAACATTAAATGCTTCATATTTATTTTAACTTTTTATGCTTTTAAATGTAATCTTTTTTAGGAAGAAAATGAAATATTCAATTATTAATATTTTAATTTTTTTTAATACCAATTTTCGGGGATAAACAATGTTTATACAAAAGATCTCTCTTTTGATATCTATTGCATTTAAACAATATAAGTATTTAAGAAGAATTTTTTTAAAGATAAAATTTTTTACTTACTAAACTTATAATATTTTCGATTTTCTTGAATAATATTTTTGTTAGAAAACTTAAGGACAAAAATATATTTCTATATAATTGTTAAAACGTTAAATTAATAAAAATACGTTTAGAAAACTAATATTTGGCAAAAATCAAAACCCATGCTAATTTAGTTTTATTGCAAAATTGAGAAACCAAATCAGAAGGATTTATACATGCAAATACCAGAAAAACTGTGGCATTTAAATGGCCAATAAAAGTGTCTTAAATCAGACAAGTGCTATTGAAGCCATTCGAAAGCAATTCTCTATGCTTAAGGTCAATGTCAATGTTGAAAGTGTCCAAGTCTTTTAGAATGCACAATAGATTGAATAAGAAAGTGGTCAGACAGGATATTCATTCATTTGTCATTGGTAAGATTCATTGATAAATAATCTAGACTTATCAAGAGTTGCACTCGTCACAATGTTGCTAGTTGCATACTCTACATACCATTACAGAGGCCCCATTTCATAAGCTTCAGCAGTTCCATGTTGACACATAGAACACATAAATTTATGAAATTTTCCTTCCGACACAATTGTAAACGAGACTCATGAAACCAGGCTATTTATTTCTAGTTATCGACGATCCAATGTCAGTGTTGGCCCGTCCAGGTGGGTAATAAAACTTTGTACACTTCAACAACAATTAGATGACAAAACCTTCAGCTGTAAAAAAAACCATATTAATGATGGTTTGCTGCACAATATGCACGTTTATACTTGTTGGTATCCCCAAATTCCAAAGCAATTTGGGAAAGTCTTATACGTTTAAGGGTTTCTCGTTTTAAGGGTTGTCAACAGTCTTCGATGATATTGTTTTTCAAAGTACTTTTCCCGCTATACTCCTGTTAAAGATTTAATACCGATATTTCTTTTACATTCATGAAATGGAAGTCCATGAAATTCCAAATTGAATTTCTCCCTTGGAGATGCTATGTCTAATCATTTGCGCTTAGACTACAGCCCTACATTCATAGTTACTTCAATCTTAAAAATCTACTATTATAGCAGCAATAACATATCTAACTGTTTTGCTAGTTACCTGCAGCATTATCTAAACTCTGTTTACTGTATCGTAATTTAATTATATATCTCCATTATTTGCATATGCTCTTCTACACCAATTTTTTAAACACAAATCATAAATTAATCATGGTGTGAAAGGTACACTGTTAGCCACTGTAAATGCAATACCCTGAAGCAAACTTGCAAATAACATGAAATTTACACCAAACATTAGTGGAGGTAAGATATGCAAATGATTAGAATTTCAGCGCAATTGCTCATCACGCGTACCTGTGGTGCCACTTCAAAACGCTATTTAAGGCTTGGAGATTTCAAATTCGGCAATTGTGCTGTTTTTTTTTTATTATTTTTTTAAAGGATTAATTACGTACTCATAGGAAACAGGGATCATTTTTGATCAAGCATTCGAGTTTGAGACAAGAAGGATAGTGGCCTACCGAGATTGTGGATTGTTTTTCAGGGATATCGGTAGTCATTTTGAACGAAACTAAACAATTGTAATGTGGAAATGTAATCGTTGGATGCAGGAGGGTACGACGGACTGACGGTTTCGATCACGTCCACCTCAGTTTACACCATTCAAGTGATGACAGGCAAGTTGTGTGCGTGGCAGTGACGGATCTCTCAGCCACATCACGAACCAGAGCACAGCCCGTTCAAACTATGACGCATCATCCAGTGACTGCGTGCACCATTCGACGACTTTTACAGCAGAGTGGCCAGTTCTCAAGATTGCTTCGTCTACCCTTGACGCAGAACCACAGACGTCTCAGATGAAAGAAAGATCTGGTCGGTAGAATGGAATGTAATTGTTTTTACTGACGAGTCACGCTTCTGCCTGCAACACCATGATGGTCGCATTCGAGTTTAGAGACACTGTGGAGAGAGGATGCTAAACAGCTGTGTTATGCACCACCATACTAGTCCTACACCGGACATAATAGTATGGAACGGTATTGGATATCACTCTGGCGTTCCTCTAGTACGCATTACGGGTACTTTAAATAGCCTGCGCTACAGCTTTGAGGTGTTGGAGCCAGTTGTTTTTCTTACCTTCAGGGCTTGCCAGCAGCCATATTTCAACAGGATAATACGTGACCACTCGTGACACGTATTGTTCAAGGCTTCTTCGTCAAATCCCAGATTGTGCTTCCCTGGCTAGCTCGCTCTCCGGATCTTTCATGATAGAAAACGTGTGGCCCTTGGTTGCTCAACGATTGACCCAAATTATATCCCCAGGTGCTACACCAGATCAACTTTGGCAACGTGTGGAAGTTCTTGGTCTGCTGTACTCCAAGAATACATCCAAAGTCTCTTTGAATCAATGCCGAGGCATGTGGCAGTGGTGATTTTCAACAATGGGGATTACTCTGGCAATTGATTTTGGCAGGAACCACACTCCACAAAAGTCTTTAAATTTAATCGCCTGATACTTGGTCGATATGTTATCTACAAATAAATTTTGTTGTGGTATCTCTTGTCTTTCTCGATGTTGCAACTTGGGTGGCTAGCTGTTTAGTAACCATGAACTAGACTTTAGCCTTATAGGTCTTACAGATAATCCCTACACTCATGCAATTGATTAAACTAAAATATTATAGACCTATTACAGGCAATCTGATGAAGCATTCATGCACTTTGACATAAATATTTTTACTTGTTGATAAGTTTTACCCAAACAGTTATTTGTTGTTATACTTTGGGCAAGTGGTGGAATTTATTCATCTAAATTTAATTCGTATTATTATCTTTTCGCTTTTACACAGACTTGTGAGGGAACTTATAATTTAAGTAAAGGCTACCTTATTTATGCCGATGATATTTTAAAACATTTATCTTAATTTGAGAATCTATCATTTTCTGAAAGAATTAGAACTTTATTGATCTATTTATTTATTTATTCATATAACTATCTACCTCTAAGTTAATATGTTATATAATTAATGTTATTTATTTTGCACTTTTTACTTTTGCTACGAATACAGATTAGGACTAAGAAAATTAATTTTTCATTCATGTGAGACTTTTGGAATGTATAATAATATTTTTTATTTATTTAATTAGGTTGTGACTTTTAAATGGATACCTATTGGATTACCATTAAAATTGGATACCATACTATATGGATAAAATATTCGTAAGTAATTTTCAGTTATTAAAAATTATTATAAAATGTATTAAATTAATTTTTCAGCTGTACTTAAAAAAGTTTATGACTTAAAGAATGGGTTAAAATTCCATATTCTTTAAGTCATAAAGACACCTGGAATTTCAAGTTAATTTGTAGGAGAATTTATCATTGTCTGGAGCTACATTAAGATTACAACCATGAATACGACAGAACTTGAAATTAGCTTTTTTTGAGCAACGGGGATTGGATAACACATCTACGCACTCCTCTTTCGAGTCGGATCTCTTAGAACATTCCACATTTTCTTCTTTTCTTCACGGGATTACAACCCCTTTAGAAAGCAAATAATCCGTGGGTGTCCAAAACGTCTTTCAACTGTGATGCCATCTTAGACACCGTTTCAAAGATTGATTTTGATTTAGTTTAGTATCATTGAAACTTTGATAAATTTATATTTCTCTTTCTTTAAATGTTACACATATACACATGTAGGGATATTAATAATCTCACATAAATGATTAGCCTATCATATTTTCTCATTTGCATATTCAAACTTTTACATATTTGGTTATTTATTTTACAACCGTTTTCTTTGCCGGCAAAAAATATATGTGAATGAAAACTAAATTTCCCCAAGTTTTACTGTCAAAAAGGGATAGTTTTGCTTTAAGCAAACCCACTAAGAACACTAAAAGCTTTTAAATATCCACATACGTGTTCAGCAACAGTAAGCGAAACTATTTCCTACCGCCATGGAGAAATGATCAATAACATCACCAAGACAACAATGGAGTTTTTTAATCGTTATTTTCGCTCTAAAAGTCGTTGGAGATAAATAGTGGCATAAAATCGCTTTTACGAGGTAATAGAAGGAAAGAAAAAGAATTGCTATGCATTTTCTAATATCCAGCGAACGTTTAATTCTGCTAAAATACTTTTCACGATTCAGTTTAACGCATTTTAGTAGGAAAGTTATGACTTTTACAGTTTATAGCAATTTATTTGGGGTGTGAGCAAATAACTTATGACAGAAGAAATATGCACAGCAATGATTGTTGAAAGGAATATGTAGACTCAAAAAATATCATTTTTCAATAAAGAACTTGATATTTGAAAGTTCAATGATTATCTTACAATTTCAAATGGTACGAACCATTTTACTTATCTCCTAAGCTAAATAAATGAGATGAAACTAAATAAACTCTCTCTTATCCCAAAATTATAAAAAAATTTTATGCTATTTGTTTCCCAATTAGAAAGAAGTCATACTTTTTAAATGGTTACAGAATTCAGAATTATTCATTTAGTTACTGTTTATTAGCAGCGTCATATCTATCTATTTATATTATGTAACGTGTAAGGTGTTTCTTTTATTTCTATTTTTATTTTATCCCAGTTGAATGCAGAAAAGGTGAGAAATGCTGATTTATAATGCCTAAAAGGTATTATATAAATTTGCATTAAATTTGCTGCATTTAAAAGATTTTTATTCTTAGTTATTTATTTATTTTTTGTGATTTCGATCTTTTTGACTAAATTTTAAAGATTGAGAAATTTTTTGAATCTCTGTGAATACTAGGAAATTTTTTGATATTCTGAAAAAGTTTACTTTTAATGATAATGAGATGAAAAACTGTAACAGGAATTATTATTTGTTTTCTAATTGTAATATTTTATTAAATTAAAATTCATCAGAAATATGGCGATGGTGGAATTGCAACTTAAAAATATATTTGCGTATTTCTTAAAAAAATACATCAATTATAATAAATATACCTAAACAAAATTTAAAGTTATTTACAATCTTAGGAGAAAATTTTGTTTACATCGATATTATTTTAAGAATTCACATTTGATGAAAAAAAATGTTATGTTTTTTCTATATTATTTACCTGTCCAGCCTATTCTCTTATAAAGTGTCCAGTCAACTGTTCAGTCTATTCACGTACACACAACACACACAAACGTTACTTTTAATTAATCACATCCTCAAAAACGGTAGTAAATCTTTTACATACATATCCAGATCCCGTTCATTTTACTAGTCATAAGTACCTCATTTTTGAGGAAAGAAGAATCAGATTTTGCTAAAAAATAATTTTGAAATTTGTATTGTTTTATTTCATAAAAATGTTGGTAGTTACTATTGCAAAAAAGATGGAATATTACAAGCAGTTTAAACTAATCACAAACCTTGAGTACGTTTCCTTAAAGCATTTGGCCAATGTATATTCTCCATGATAGGTAATGTTCTATGTGTTTTGTGAATCCAATAATATGAGGAGAGAGTTTTAAGAAAGGAAGTAAAAAAAATGATGCACAATTGGGTGAATCGGGCTTCAATTCGATTGGTGAATCTCTCATAATGTGTGATTTATTTAAAATAATCGTAGAAAATTTTCTTCCTTGAAAAGCCTTTATTTGTTTAATAAAATTAAATGTTTGAAAAATTAAGAAAGTGAGTGATTACCTAACAAGTCATTTAAAATTCTTGTTCATTAAAGAATTTAATTATACTGTAAAGTGAATTTTGTTAAAGTTGTGATGTGGATGTAAAAACAATAGCAAATCTGCAGTTTTTTAATTTCCTTCATAATTTCTTATTAAAAAAACAGTTATGCTTGCTTTGTGATGTAATAAATTTTTCATGTTTCATAAATATAGTTAAATTAAATTTAACAATTCTGTATGTGTAATTAAATTCAAATAAACATAATAGAATAGATGAGTTACGTTTTAATCAAGTTCTTAAAACTTCTATTTTCAAGTTTTTCAATTTCACCCTGGTCCTATCAAAATGTATGACAATGAAAATGAGCCCCCCAAAAAATTTTTTTGCACTATAATTAACTATGAGTGTATTATAATATCATAATGCACTCATAACTAAACAAACACACTATTATTACTGTTGTTTATACTGATGTTACTAATGTTTATTAAACCATGAATTAATATTTATAGTTTAATAAACATTTCTTCAGTAGAAAAATATTTATAAGTAATATTTACTTAAACATATTTATTTAAACATTCATTTGCAAATAAATTGTTTCATTCCTTTTCCTATTATGCTCTTATTTTTTCCCCTTTATGTTTCTTAGAGACTTTCAAATGAATAAAAAGTTCTTTACAATTCTTGAGAGAGATATTACCATCAACACAGTTGTATCGTTCAGAATCTGTTACTAAAAATATATACATATGGAATAGTTATTTACAGATTGTAAAATTCATTTTTGTTTTTGATTAAATTTTTGTCAAAAGAAATTGTTTTCCTGAGTAAAGTTAAACAAATCACCAATTTGCAATGACTAACAATTTCTATAATTGTTTAAGCTATTAAACGTATTTAATTTTAAAATGAGTTCCATGTTCTTCTTATTAGTTATTTGATAGGTTTTAATGATTATATTTCCAAGTTTGTGTGCCAAAATAATTATTTTTTATTTATACATGGAGTTCATATTAAATCAATATATACTAATAAGCCCATAAATGTGTAAAAAATTACGACTCATTTAGTGGTCACTAATATTTATCATTACCAATTTTGTTTGCGCTTTTTTAAGTTAAATTTTATCAAGAAAAATTTAAAACATTTTTAGACATGTAGTTATTCTTTTAAAATGCAGTTACAATGTTATTATTTTCTCTATTTACTGTTTTGAGAAGTTACTATTTCTATAATTTATTTTTTGATATTATGGGAGATATTAGTAATTTTGATTTTGAAAATAAAACTTTCATAATTTACATATAATTTATGTACATTGACTTTAATTTAAAAAAATATCTTGGCATTTTTGACTATCATAATGATTTTTTAGTATTACATTAATAACTGTTTTAACATTTATGCAATGTCTATATTTTTTTATATTTTAAAATTCCCATAACAATCCATAATAGGAAAGAAATTCTGATTTTTTAATTTAATTTTAAAAAGAAAATTATTTGGTGTAAAAATTAAATACCTTTCAAAATTCAAAAAAGGCCATAGAAGAAATTGTTACCCAAAATTATTATAGACATAAGTGATCGAAACATATAATATAAAAGAGAGTATTAATTAAATCATTACCATTAAACGGATATAAAAGAATAATATTTCTTGACAAAGTAAAAAAAATAAAACCTCCACTTTCCTCATTAACACAATTTTCAAATCTCTTAGCCAGTGGGAATTACCTCACGAACATCCAGTATGGTGAGAAAAGAAAGCACGATGTAACATTATTTCATATCTGGACAAAAAAAAAAAAAAAGAATGACAAAACGAATGCTATTTCTTGAAGCTTTTGCTTGTCATTTGCAACTTTTAATAAAATCCATAATTTTATCTTTTTCTGTATTTCTGACAACACTGAATATTGCGTAAGGCTATTTGTAGCTGCATTAAGGTAAGTTCATCAGCATGTACTTGACAGCGAAAATGGTTGCTTGTCGGCATTAATATAATATGAGAGTCATTACAATCCTGAATTGTTTGCTGAGTCTTGCAGCTAAAGTTCCGTCTTGAAAGATGCTTCACGTGCCGTCTGAGAAGGAAAATAGCTGTAGGAAAAATGCAAGAAGTAATTAGGTAGCTCTGTTCGGTCGTATTTACGATCGCCGTAATGCGAGTTCATAAATATCCAAATCGTTTCTTGGTTTGTAGTGCCGCTTATTCTGTAGACTACATGCCCTGACAACTTGGGTACGTGCTCATAACCCGTATATCAAGCTGTCTTCCCACCCCATAACCTCTAACTATGAGAAAAGGATCGTCGTTGTTAGGTTTAATTGATAGACAGAAATAGCGTTCCAAGAACTCATTCATTCGAACGATTTGTTGGCGACAATATTAGCTAGCGATATTTGTTGCATATGGAAACTAAGCATTACAATACTTATTTCCCTTACATTGTAAGCAAAGTTATTGGTATTTGTCGTCTATCTGTGTATGTATGAAAGAAAAAAGTACAGTATAGAAAACAGTTATTACAAATATTTATTGAGTATTTAAAAACAGCAAAATTGTACTTTCTTCATCTAACTATTGTGTGTGTTTTTCAGAACATTTATATACAATATAAAAGGGAATTATTCAATAAAGTTTTTACTGAATAATTTCATTCATTATTTATGTAACAAGAAAAGTTTATAAGTATTTCAATATATTATTCAATTGAAGTGAATATTTTAATAAGTCTATATGCTCTGAGTATAAAAAACTTATTTTAAATTTTCAAGAAATAATTTTTATATTTTGAGACGATTTTATATGAAGAAATAAATTATAACATAAAGTTAGAAAAAAACAAGTATTTGTTATACATAGAAATTTCAGTATGCAGTGTTACGTTTAAATTTTGAGTTACTTATTAAAAACGTGCGTTTATCAAATTCGATATCTTAAAGATTAATTTAAGAGATGGAAATAAAATAATAATAAGAAAAAATTTAAAAGAAAGAGACATTAAAATATATATATAATAATCAGAAATTATTAGAGTGCTCATTATTTTGATAGCATTAAAGCAGTATAAAGATAAAAGCAGATTTGAATTTCTTTTTTTATAAAAAGGAATAATTTTATATAAAAACAATGCGAATACATTTTAAAATTAGAGCTTAAATTTATAAAAAAGCACATAAAGAATTTTTTAATAAATTTAAATAATTTTTATTAAGCATGTGGATTTATAAACACTGTATAATACAATATTTATAAAAAATATATTTTGGAAAAACAGATAAATGATACAAAGTGTACTCTAGTTTTCTGGACACATTTTAGTTCTCTACAATTTGATTATATTAAATTTTACCAAAATTTAAGAAATGTCTTTTTGTAAATCTATGTGCTATTGGTTCAGATGTAGTATAAAACATTTTAAAAAATAAAAAGAAGCTAAATTTTAAATCGATACATAGATTTATTATTTCGGGAGGATTAGATTTTTTATCACCATAATTTGCTAAATAAATGATTCGTATTTTCTTCCTGAGATTCTAGTAAATTAATATATTACTTGTAAATTTTATGATATCACAGCCCATTTTAATATTATGTAATTCATTAATACTAACAGCCGATAATTGATTTCATTCCAGCAAATTCTACCAAAACAGATAATTTACAGACATTTACAATTAAAAAATATTACTAAGAACTGAATGTCATATGCTACTAATCACTTAATAGTCATCCATTTTTGAATATATAATAATTATGTTACTCTGTGTATTTGAGAAATAAGCACTTATCTTCTCTCCTAAAATTGTGTTTCAAAAGGAAAATGTAGCTCATTTCATCAAAAGCTTCAATCACATTTACTTTTGACACAAATTGACTCAATTATATGTGACGTAAATAAGTTTATCGTTTCCTAATATTCATTTTGAAGGGTTTTTAAGTTAATAAAATTGAAAATATAGTATTCAAATTTGAAAATTTTGGCGTAATAGTTTTGAATTTGAAAATCAATATACCGAATCCACTATTAGCACTCTATTTTCGTAAATAAACTTAAAAGTGTTAGAAAATCATTACACTCATTCAACTATTTGCATAATTTATATATCTGTCTGAATGTATATTTAAATCTTGAAATATTATGCTTCATCAAAATTTTCCTCATAAATTCTAATTATTTAATCAAAACTGGCTTAAGAAAACTTTATTACTTAACTTTTAAATTTTATTAGATTTTGAGATAGGAAAGTAAGAATCTTTCATCGGAAAATATAAATTTTAAAAATGACACCATTTTTATTTATTCTTTATATATGTATTCATTTTATGGACGATTTCTTACATTTAAAGGATGCTTATAGAAATTCGCTTTATAATAAATTTGATGTTAATATTGTAATTTTCTAAAACACTTTGATAACGGTGAATCAAGGTGAGATAGAAAAACAATGAATAATTTCTCATTAAAATAAAAATTATCACAAGCCTTCAATTTAGAGCAAATAACGGAGAGTTTACTTTAAAAATAAAAAAATAATAAAAAATAAGAAACTACTTTTTATGAAAAATGCAAATATTAGTTAATGTTTGCTTAGTATATTATAATATTAAAAATTATATTAAAATAAAAATTTCTTTATTATATATACAATATTGATGTTTTTTATATTAATACATCTTTATTAAATATTAATATAAAAAACATAAATATTAAAAATTATAATTTCACATATCCTTTCACAAAATTCTTTATTTAATTTTTATCGTTAAAAATTGAAAGAAGTAGCTGAAATTAATATTATTAAGATATCAATTGAAAAAGTTAGCGTCAAGCACATTTCTTTATTTTTATTTATTTTAGATCTTTCTTATGAAAATGAACCAGTACTTGAGATAATTATCCATAATTCAAGATTTTATGGGCGTAACTTTGACAACTCTGTTTAACATGTTTCAGTTTATGGTATTTTACCTGGTCCAATACAGACAAAAATTTTAAGAAAACTCTATTTTTGAACGAGTAAAAATACTCAATATTATTTTCTGTATTTTTCCAAAATTTTGATTAGATCCTATGAAATCGTCTGATGTTCTAAAACTGAATAAGTAAATATTTCGACTTGAAATGATTCAAAATTGCTGTAAATTATACAGAATTGTGTCGATATTATTAGTTCCAATTGCAAAATAAAAACTAATCTCAGTGTTTGCATATGCGAAAGGAAATTATTGTCTTATTTTTCCTCCACTTGTGTTATTTTGTGGCAAAGAAATGTTTGAGAATTTCACAGTATTGCGCTGTTCGATTGCGAAATAAAGAAGGCTTAATACAATCTTTGAAGTCCCTGGTGAGGGGAGGAAGAGGCAAGGCTTTTAGGGGTGGAGGAAGGCCCGGCTCCCCGTAGACTGCATCGCCATGGTTGCCTCATAAAAGATAGCGTGGCGCACAACGAAATGCAATGAAAGCTATGTGTTCTTCTCTGCATTATCTAAAATAATGGTGGCTAAAGTACATACAAGGCAATCAGACAGAGCTGCTTGGCGCGCGTTCAGCACAAAATTATCGGACATTGAAGCGGCTCTGATTTTCTTGTATCTTTTATTAGTATCATCATTTTTGGAATAAAAATGGTGCATGTCAATCTTCCATTTGTTTTGTGCTAGAAAATATCTAGTTGTCAATTTAATACAATATTGTTAATTATATATTGTTTTTTCTTGTATACAACTGTCCCTTTTCATTTATTTCCTTTCTGCACCAACTTATTATCTGCAAATAAAATAATAGTTAATTTGTAACTACTTTGTCCATAACATTTGTACCATCTAGAGCTAAAAAGTCAACTTTCCTTACACTCTCCTTCATTTTCAAGATTTTATAACAATCTTTTATAGCTTCATCAATGATTTAACAAGGACGAGTATTTTGACTGTAGATCATGGCCTTTTTGAGCACAATATTGTCTAGGATTATAAAAGCAAAACATATTTATTACATTTTTCAAATTTACATTTAGATAAATTTTCTAGATAAAATTTCTATCTTCTTAAAATGTTTTAGAGGTTTTTAATTTTTTAGTTCACCCCTGGATTTCTGTAACACCAATAATCAGATCAAATAAACAAGCTCAATGAGTGAAATAATCACTTTGATGTGTATCTAAATAAATATGTGCACACTTTCCTCAGATTATATTGAAAATAATTACTATTGTCAATATTAGGAAATGTAATTTTTCCAATAGTTTTGCACAGAAACATTACCTAAAATTTAATTTGATTTTCAGTTAATTAGTGAAAATAATGCAGCAAATTGTGAAACATAGTTCTGTACGTTTCACTTACCAGAAATCTTGTCAGGCTAACACCTGTCTTCAATAAGATAATAATACTTATGACTTTCAAGTATACTAAATTCACAAATTAGATTTTTAATCACAATTATAACTGTGTAACAGCTTAAAACATGTTTATTTGTTACTTATTATTAAGATTTGCCTTTTTAAGAACTATTTTGAATATAATTCTGGGTAAAATATACTATTATAAAAACGTTTCAACCTGAAATTTCTTCTAAGATTGATTGATTGGATTGGATTTTGGGAACTGATAAAATATATTTTTTAATTTAAAAATTACTTATCCCTCATTAATTTTAATAAAAGTGATTTCATTCGTTTATTGCAAAGGGTATCGAGTAACCATAGAAAAAAAAAAGCCTTCAGTGGCGTGGTTTTATTGTCTACTAATAATGCATGAATTCTTTCTTGAATTTTTATTTTATCTGTTTTTTTTAAACCTTTCTTTAAAAATAAGGATTTTTCAAATTTAATCTTCAGTTTATTTAAAATATTGTGTGATGGATGTATTATAGGATATTTAAGACTTATCTGAATCACACGTACATTGGTTTCAAATATAGTCTATGTATTAGAAATTTTAAAAATATATTTTACATTTGACAACTTCAAACATACTCTTATATCAGCTAAATCTTTTTTCTTCGATTCTGAAATTTTTTAAAAATAAATTACTCATGAAGACTAATGAATCACTTACATTTCTTTTAACTTACATTGAGCAAAGAGTTAAAACAGTAGTTCTCCCAGTTTAGCTACAGTGTTGATGCAGCTCATATTTATACGGCAATTCATTCCAAATACCCTACATATATTGGGAAATGATTTACAACTGAGGTACTTGGGAGATTAACAGTCATACTTATTTGAATAATAAGTTAATTATTTTAAATTGCTTGATTTAAACAAGCGTATTTAGATTAAAGGAACTATTATTGAGAAATAGTTAAGATTGAATAATTTGAAATAAAATTCTGAAATGTTCTTATAGATGAAATTCTTCGTTTTAGCTCAATTTTTCTTCTATCTTATCAGTTTTGGATTCTTTAGTACTTGGTTTCAATACACATTCTCAAAGAATTTTTCATTTAAAAATCTAAATATGGCTTAGCTAATGATGTAACGAATATTTTCCTGAGAGCTTAAAAAGTTCAAATCATAAAAATTGCGTCTTTAAATTATTTTATTCGCTTATTTCATTTGTTATTTTTTAATGAATTAACAGTAGTGACAGAATTTTGGATTCTTTAAATATTTAGAGTATTTATTTTCATATATATATATATATATATATTATATGTATATATATTCTGAGTTTTTTTTGTTTAAATAGTTTTGCTGGAAATAAAGTGCATATTTAATTTTTCTTTGTTTTACGAAAAAGAAATTCAATTTCTTAGATTAATAGCTAATAAAATTAACTTAATAATCCTTAAACATATTCAAATCCCAAAGAAAAAAAATTAATTATGTAGCTATTTTAATATATGTAATTGTATTGTCCATTTAAAATTTAAATAAATCATATATGTCATGAAGAAAAATATCACCATTTTTATAAGTACTTTAATAATTTAAAGAAAAACTTAAATTTAAGCAATTTTAAATTTAATCAAATAAATTAAATATTTAAACTTGACTTTTATTGAATATTGTGGAAACAAATATATAACATATGGAAACAAATATATTACTTTAGTATTCAAACAAACTGAAAAAGTTAAGGTACTTAATTACTTATAAATAATTATAAAGTACTTAATTACTAATTTTAAGCCACTTAAATATTTTTAATATTTATGTAATTTTTTATATTTTTTAGTCATTTTAATTTATTTATCATTATTATTTTAGCTATTTAGTTCATTTAAATTTATTTATTATTGTTCTTTCACAATAATCTGGATAATAAACTGAGCTTTTCTGTTGATGTATTAAGAGATTTTCTTTTCACAAGTGAAAAGCTTTATAAGTATTTTATTAAATTGAAATAATATGTCTACATTGGCTTACAAAAGTTTAATTTTCTAAAGGCAAAAAAATATAATATTCAAACAATAATAAATAAATAACCAGTATTGCAAAAGGAATCAAACAGAGAAAACACTCTTTTATTCACAGAAAGAAAGATAATTTGGAATATTTTCCTCAGGTTCTCGATTTAAAGTGATCTTGTAGTAGATCAATTATATACGTATATAAGAGACATAAACAAAACATTTATGGTAATTTCTACATATATATGACAGTTTATCCCGAACATTTAATTGTCCTTAATTAAAAAAAAAATCAATATTCAAGAGCTCGACGATATGCTTTAAGGCAATCATTGTAATCTCTAATTTCTTTTCATAAATTTTAACATTCATGATATTAACTTTGGAAAAATAACAAAATTAGCGGATAGTTCTTTTTTTAAATAAAGATGCACACTACTTCTGTCATTAAAAAATGTTTTTAAATGAAGATACGCACTCACACTTCTTGTGTTATTAGAAAATGTTTCCACATTTTGAAAGTGGAATAATTTGAATACCATTTTAAATCATTTAATGTTAACATTTTGTTTGGGTAATTTTATTATTATGGAATTTATGTATAATTTAGTGCTTGCAATTGGTAATACGACTAGGTTTAAGGGTAGCAAAATCATTCACATTTTATTTAAAACTGTGGAATTTTAAGACCGAGACAATTTTTTTTCCTAATGGTGGAAAAAGGCAGCGTTTTAAATTATTTTTATAAATAAATTTAGTTCAAATTTAAGTACCTAAACTGTGAAGAAAAGACAACAAACAATATATTAATTTTTAGGATTAAGCTAAGAATCTAATTGCCATTAATAAATTCTCATGTTAATAATTATATAAGATGTCAAATGAATATGTATTACTATGGTATTGTATAAAATATTTCATGTTCCTAGATATTTAAAATATGAAAGGAGAAGGAAACAAAAGCATTTGTATTCTAAGAAGCTTAGGACGTATATATCTTTCATGACTAAGATATACAGCAGTATATTTATATGATGACTAAGATTTAATATAAATTTTAGGTTATAAGGAATTAGTGATAGGATTAGTACAGCTGAATAAATTTATCATGTCATATGCACTTTATAATTAAAGATTTATTTGTCTATGAAATTTATGGTAAGAGAATGAATATTAGCATAAATATCAAAGGTATAATTTAATTAATTGAAATTATTTCGATTATAAGTTGAATTTAATTTGCTTATGCGTGAAAATGTCTTTCGTAATCTTATTAAGTAAACTTTGATAAAATAATATATCGATAATTCCTTTTTTCATTATTGATAATTAAATTAATGCCATCTTAAACTAGCATTTTAATCAGATATTAGGTTAATTATACCCAACTAGTTCTGATTTGAAATTAGATCAATAAAATAGTTATCGTTCCTGAAGGAAAAATTATATATTTAACTTACCTAAACATATTTATTCCAAAAATTGGTAAAAATATTCTCGTTCAGTATTTATTTCGTTAATTCTTTACTATTTTTAAGAAATAATATGCATTAAATGAAAATTACTTTTTGGGGTTTTAATCGTTTCAATAGGTTCAACAGCATTTATGATATCGTAAATTTTATGCTTTCTGCGATAAAACGTTGTTCAAGCAAAAAAAAACCCTAAACTATTTATAAACAAATTAATTTAATTAGTAAATGTAAGAATGAATTTAATGAACATAAGAATAATTTATTGGTTTAATAAAAATTGTTACTGTAAATTATATGAAAAATATTTTAAACGACGATTCCCAAATTGATTCAAACTTTAAGAATTAATTTAAAACAATATCTAATACATTCTTAAAAAATAAAATGTTCAGAGTTCTTAGAATATATTTGATTTTGATTATGAATTTTCCTATCAACTGATAATTTTCAACCGAAATAAGTCATTTGTTTATTTATCAATGCTTTTAATGAAAAAAAAACATGTTTCTGATTCACTTGACTTTAGAAAGAATATTGAAGTTTCTGTTCACAAAGAAATCTTTTATTAACAAACTACATTCAATAAGAAATTAAAACTGCATTGAATAAGGAGAAATTTTTGTAATTTACTTATTGAAAAGCAAAGTAATTTTTGTCAAAATAGTATTTTTATTTATTTTGATACAATTATTCCCTATTTTGAATCTGGCAGATATAAATGATACTGAATTAATGTTTACACTTCAGGAAAACTAATATTTAAAATGCATCATTTGCTGAATTAAATATATTTTAAGCTAATTAAACTCCTTAAGAATGTTCCTATCTATAACAATTAATAAAATTATTAAAACATTTGAACTTATAGGTGTTATTTAATATATAGATTTAAAGTTTAAGCAAACTATTAGTATACTTAAACTTAAAATATATATACTTGAACTTTTAAGATTATCTATGCATTGTTAGATTCGTCATTTATTTACACTCTGAAGCGCTTAAAAGGTATAATGATGTTGTCATTATGTGCATAAATAAACGTAGATTCATTTTAATACTTATTTATTTATATTTGAATACAAAGAAATTATTATTTAAGAGTATTATTTGGTTATTCTATTCTTTATTATAACATTAATATAGTTTGTTCAGTAATTATTTAGTTGATAAATAAAACAAAGTAAAAGTTTTCCATAATTCTGAGAAAAAATTTTCAATTTTTCCTCAGAATTGTGAATTAATAGTAAGCACCCTCTAATTAGTCTTTAACTACATTTACAGTATTTTTTTAATATGAGGTAATGAATTAATTTTAATAGTATTTCACTTAATTCACCTCAATTTTTTCATTAGAATTCGAGATTGAAGTTAATCTTGAATTTTAAATCCATTAGTCCATAGTACAATATAAAGCTTAAATAAACGTTAATAAATAGATTTAATAATTTTTTAAGTAATTGTTTGTAATTAATATTCAAAGCACTTTATTTGTTATGTAAATAAAATCCTTAAACACGCATAAGATTGTTCTTTTTTTTCTAACATACATAAAAACAATTCATTCTTGTAACGAAACTTAAAAAAACTTGGTGATTCTGGGTTAATATTTAAAAATACTTTACAATTGTGTTTTCCTAATTATAGTTATTAATTAACTGTTCTTCATAAGGCAAAACTGGAAGTAAATCCCATTTTACAAAAAATTCAATGAGACATAAGACACGTATTGTTCATCCTAACTATATGTTCTTAATATATTACTTCTTAGTTTCAAAATAGATATAATAATAAATTTGTGTGATTTTGTTACAAGATTTTTATTAAATTTTTTAAGCAGTAAATCATGGTTCTTAACTTTAATAGAATTAATGCAAATATAAATACTTTCGTATTTTTAATTCAGAAAGTTATTCAAAAATGATTCCTAATTGTAAATGAAGAATTTTGCGTTACCTTTTTTAAACTATATTATCTATATATGAAAATTGTTTCTTACTCTACTGATGATAATTAAAAATATCATGGATATAAAACGTATGAATGTGTACGTTTGATTAAATATGTACAGTAAATAATTTTTAATGAAGGTGTTTCTTTTATAATTAAATTTTGAATTAATTATTGATAAATTTTAACGAGCAGAAAATTTTTGTTTTCATTTTTATTATTGTATAAGAGCATTTATCAATATCTAATTTTGAATTAAAAATGTATAAGATAAAAAAGTCCAAAAATATATTTTGAGAAAAAACATTTTTATTACAGTTTTTATATAAAATGATGTGTTAAAACGTAGATATTCTTATTTAAACACATGATATAGGTATTTAAATAATTAATGTCATTTTTGACTTATCAATTAATAATTAAAGTTTGGTTGAAAATATTTTATTTTTGTAATAGCATATAGCAGTTTTTAGTTTATTATAATTATAAAAATTGCTTGAAAGTATACAATTTCATAAACGCATCAAGTAATCTTCCATGATTAAAAACTGTTTTAAATATCGTTTTTATTATAAATAAGAAAATATCAATAAAATTTTATTCCATTTGAAATAGTCAATAAAATCTTATTTGTTTATAATTGATCAATTATATTTGTGCACTTTAATACATTTAATGTAAGACAGAACTACAATTTAAGAGTGTTTAATTTTATTAATTTCAATGTATTTCTCATATTGAACAAAAGCGAAAAAACTTTATTTCACTTGAATGAGGAAATTATGTATCGCAAGTGGCGTGTATAAGATTTACATTTATTATTTGATAGTGGGAATTTTTTAATAAATTAAAAAACATAGAAAATAAAAGTTTATTTCATTTAAAATAAGGAAGCAAGGTCATTACTTATGAGCTTTGATTTTATATCTTTTGAAGTGTAAGATATCGCAAATTGTATGAAAGAAATATACACTTATGAATTCGCTCATAATCGTAAATCGAAATAAAAACCTTAGTTATATGTGGAGGAAAAGAATCTCATTTCTTACAATACCCGATTCACGAAATACGAAAAGATAAGAAAAAAAAGATACCCAATTCGATAACATCCTGCGGCAGTAAGGGGGGATGCCTGTAATTTATAATACAGTCTAAAGTTGTCTAAGAAGCCCGTTAAGCAAAACAAAACGAGAGGCAGAAAATAAAAACAAAATAAAAAAAACACGCGGCTGAGCCACATCACAAGCCTGATGGAGTGAGCGAAAGACAAAGTGGGAAAAGAAGGATAGAACGAAGGAGAGGGACCCTCACTCGCGGAGCGTCGGCATTGTGAGCATTCTGAGTTGGGTGGCGGAAACGAGAAGTCATTGGCTGCCTCTCGTAACGTTGGAACTGTGATTGGAGTTGCGTTGTTTACGCGTTGTGCTGCTGCTGATGGTAGCGAGACACGCTGAGAAGTGACCGCCTGATTAGAACTCCAACATTCTCTGAGAGGGGTCTACACTAGAATGAAGTAAAAATGAGTTCCAATTCTTTCATGGACTCGTTCTTGGGGAGCAAATACGCAAGCGATGCCGTTTCGTCTGCCGCAGCTTTGCAGAGCTACGGTCACCATCCTCAGCACCGGATGTATCCGTACGGCTCGCTATCCCCTCAGTCATCAGTAGCGGTCAGTGGTACCCTTTATTACACCTCCAACTCGGACCTGGCCAAATCGTGCCGGTACAACTCTACTGGACAAAGCAACGGACTTGACATTTCAGGCACAGGGTATGCCTTTAACCTCCAAAACTGCGGCGTTTCGAGTTCCACTGCCGCGGCGGCCCAGGCAATGATGGCCCCAGCACAATTTTTGCCCCATCCAGCGACTGACCTGGCCTCTTCCCTAAGCCCCTGTTCCCAGCTGGGCTACCGCCAACTAGACCCTATACCTGATGTGCCCCGTTACCCCTGGATGACCATTGCGGGTAAGAAAGAAATATCCATTTCTGATCTTTTATGTGCTCGCCTTTTGTATCCATACAATAGCACGGCTGTAAGCCAAACCGCGGCCGGTTTGTCATTTTCTAAATGCCGCAAGCCTATTGTAGTTTACGTAAGAAAGAGCTAATGTAAAAGTTAGGAGAAAAATATCGGGGAATAATTTTTTAATAGAATATTTTCCATTTCCCTTTTATTTTAATAATCATTCCTCAAATGGTTTTTTAAAAGTTTCCATATATATTAAAAAACATTTTAAGTAATTATATTAAATCACAATTCATCAAAAAATTCTTCTTATTTTAATTTAAAAAATTTTGTTAGGCATTCAAATAATTATTTTTGAAAATTTCCAACACTTCATCAATATTTTATTTTTTTCAGAAAATTTTTTAAAGTACTTATAAAAAAGTAGATATATTTTTGATTAAAAAACATTAAACACAATCTCACCTCTGCAGATTATTAAAAAATATAACCCTTAAGAAAATTCTCAAATAAATAGAAAATAATAGATATTTTTAAAATTTTTTTAAATGTGCTCAGTTATTTTTTTAAAATTAAATTAATTAATAGCTTAAAAACAATCTAGGTTAAATTTAACCATGCATTGTTGTTCTGTTTTAATTTTTGTAATTTTTTCAAAACATTTTCTTTATTTCTGAGAAAAAATTGTGTTAAAAATTTTCTTTAAATTATAAAGTTTAAAAGTTTTAAATAGATTTTTTGTGAATATTTTGTGTTAAGTAATTTAAATTTTATGTACATTGACTCTTTTTTTAAAAATATTTTTCGTTAATTATATTCTACAGGGGAAGGAAGTTTATTAATTTCTCTGGATTAGCTATTATATATGGCATATTATTATTAAGGAAAATTGTAATTGAAAGTGTCAGAAAAAATGTTTCAAAATGAAGGATATAACGATTTACTGAACCACTGTGAATATTTTTTCAACCTATTTAACAAGCAAATTACTGATACCTTTTGAATATAAATAGACTAAATGCTCTGATATCTTTCATTTTAAAGATATCATATCTTTCAGTCTATTTGAATGAAATTTTAGATATGAGAAACTTTTTTAGTAATTTCTATTTTGTTAAAATCTCATACGAAGAAGGCAACTAAAGATTAAATGAGAATTTTTGTGGAAATCTTTTTAAGTCATAAATTAAAGTACTTTTTTAATAATGGTGTCAACTAAAATTGTTCAAAACTTATTTTTGATTAGTTTATCTAACTTGTAAAATATAATGTTATCTATTATGTTGCATGTTACTATCTAACATGTAATGTTCCATGCAATATTGAAACATGTATCTCAAAACCATAACTTATTCTTTAAAATTTAGAAACAGTGTGGGTTTTTCACATTGTAGATAAATTGTTATTATAAGTGCAGTATATTTTTATTCAATGATTAGAAATTGATATTCAATTATAAAATACGAAAAATTGTAAATTAATTTTAATGTTCTCCGTTAATGCAAGCTAAGATTGAAATAAAAGACATTTAAAATATGCAAAACTTCTTGATGATTTAAGGAAAATTTGAAATCATTAAATAAAATTCTTAATTAAGAAGTTAATTAATTTTGAGAGAAATTAATTAATTTACATGCATTTAATCAGTCTAAAGCTGTTTGCATAATATGTTTTACTAAGAAAATATTCTAAATTGGATAAAAATTTAATTTTCGAATGTGTCTATTGCGTAAAATTTTAGATTACATAGAATTTCACAAAAATAATTCCATTTGTGTAGAAATCTCAGAATTGTATATTACCTATGTAGAGATATGCAAAAAACACCAGATGAGAGATATTTATTTGAGAACAAAAATATCTATGAAGTTAAATATATCATTCAAACAAGTTTGAATCATAAACATTTTTATCCTTTGTAATGATACCAATTAAAGGAATACTGGAGCATCTCTCTTCAAACATAAGATCGAATAATGAAACTCATAAATTTCAAGCAATATTACCCTGATTTATTTAATCCGAGTCATTTGCTTTTCCATTCTACCATTAGGAAGGCGTTCTGTTTACTTGGGGATCGTTAGGCATGAGATGTGCAGAAGGCTTTCCAAAACATGGATGAAGACTCATTTGGGAGCTGTAACCATCTGATAAATGATGTGAATAGTGTTTTGGGTGGTTAGAAACTGCTCAATTTAACTCATGGAGTTCAAGAGTCTATGGAGACTAGTGATTCTGTATATAAAGTACCTACTTAGAAGATACGTAGCCACCCTGCTTTCAGTAATAGTCACTCAGGGCATTTTACGGTGTCCTGTTTGACCATAATAATCGAAGAAGGTTCAAGATAATCACCTCACTTATGCAAATGTCTTGCTTAAGCAACTTTAATATTAAATAAATCGAAGAGCTTATTGACTGAGACATTTAACAGGAGGAATATTTGATCAAATCATCTAACAAACAATATAGTAATTTACTTACTTTCCAGTCAAATTGAAAAATAATTAACCCGAATTTCAGTCTTGGTTTGATATTTTAAAGATGTATCCTCTTAATTGAAAATTGCATCTATTGACTGCAGCCAGTTTTAAATATATTATTTCCTCTACAGTCTTCGTAATCTTCCAAATATTTTTTCTAAATTGAAAATTGTAGTTATTCCTATTTTAAAAGTTTGATTACTGTAGTTATCAAATTTCTTTTAAATTAGAGCAAAACTTTTATTGAATTAACTTCATATTCTTAATCAAACCTCAGTTTTAAATAGTAATATTCTGAATTTTATTAATCTCAAAATTCTAGAGATTTGATCATTGTTATTTTATAAACTCTGCTAATTTAGTTTGAATAATAATTTTAGAATATTTAGTGTTTCATTTTTTTGTCACATTAAAAAAGATTTGTAACATAAAAGATATCTCTAAATGCGTATAAGATGTAAAAGTAATGGGAAATAAGTCATAAAAAATTTTATCATGCTTAAAAGTTTAACCTGTAGCTTAATATAAACTTAACTAATGACTTTAATAATTTTTCACAGTAAAAATACTTAAATCGTAAATAAGAGAGTAAAAGAGTCTTCATGTATGATTTTTTACAACATTTAGAATCAACTGACATTTAGATATAAGTCCCTTTATACAAAAGGCGAGTTCATACAAATTTTGAATCAAACTATTTTATATTTTTTCTATGATGTGTGTGTTTCTATACTCAAATAATTCTAATTTAATTTTTCTGCATGACATATTCTTGTATGTGGTATTTATTAGTTTTAAGTTATGGGTTAACAGGCCTTAATGAAAGATCGATCTTGCATGAAGTATGAAAACTTTTATTATCAGTTTCACATTTTAATACACTTTCATATTACATACTACCAATCATTTTTCAAATCTAATCTTAAATATGTGTATTATTTTATTTAGCACGTTTTTATCAATCTGCATCATCTCTTAGCTTTGTTATGCATTAGAATGTGAATAGAAAGTTTTATTTCATTTAAATCCAATTTATACTTTTTTAATAATTATAGAAATATATCAATATTTATTTCACTGTTTCTTTTTTGGATTATATAACTTCTTGCAGATATATCAAGCCTTATTAAACTAAAATTTTATGCAGGGTGGACAGAACATTCCCTCCATGCTGGATACAGATCCTTAAGAAGTAGGTTTCAATCCCATAATTTTAAACTTTGTACAAAAAATTATTTTTATTGTATACTCCATAAAAATGATAATATAATAAATTATTTAAATGTGTATAATAAGAATTTTATACTACAAAATTGCACAGTGTATTGTTTTCTATATATTATAGAAAATTTGTCAAAACAGGATTTTTTGTGTTTATATATTAAAAATAAAATAAAAACATTACGAGGTGCAAAGGTCTACTTAAAAATAGCCAAGAAACTGACATGTTGAAGTTTTTATACATCAATTAATAATTCTAAATTATAATACAATAATTCTTGTATAAATATTATTACTTTTATAGAATATTCTTTCTTGTACTCATTTTATAGATTACCAGATCAAATATAGATACTGATTTTTTTTATTACGATAGTTTCTCATAATATAGTTTTCATGCATTGGTTTTATAATAAAAATTTTTGTGTCTAATTTTATAAAAATAAGTAAAAAAACAATAAACTAAACATTTTGCATAAAAAGTATAGGACCATGTGTGAAAATAATACTAAAAATATATTTACAAGTATACATATATATGTATATACAGATTCACATTCATGTATATACAGCTTTTGAACAAAAAATAATTATCGTAAATTAACCTCCATTAAAATATGATTTTATAATATTTGTAATTAACTGATTTACTTTAAAAAATTTATCATTAGTTTTAGATATAATCTATTTATAACAGATATGTAAGAAATAATATTATACAAATGTTTTATATTAGCATTTGTATAACTGAATATTAATAGTAGCATGAGAAACAAAAAATTGACATTATACAAAAATTAATTTTTGTCATAAAAAATAGAATATTTTTATTTATGAAATATATATTATTTAATTTAATAATAAAATTTCCATCTGTGGTAATTATTGTTTCAAAAATAAATTAATGCATATATAATAGGTATTATGCAAATGTAAAATAATATTTGCTTATTACATACATTTATTTAAAAGATTAATTTATTTAAAAATATTTCAACCATTTACTTCACTATTTAAAGCAAAAGTTTGAATGAAAATTAAACTTTAATTCTGTCAAAAATCTATTTTACCTAGAATATTTTGTCATGTATGAAAATATAAAAAACATATATTTTATTATATAAAAACATATATTCTAGAATATATTTAATTTTAAAACTATGAATTCGGAAAGCTAATTTTTGCTGTCTTGAATCCGTAGTAAATAAGTGTTTTATTAAAATAAATTGAATATTTTTATTGTGAAAAGTGGAAAAAAGTACTTATTGAATCTTAGAAACCAAATATCAATTATAAATAAATTGTTTTTATTTATATAGATGATAAATGATTTAATAAATCCTTCTTTACGCTAATTGCACTTTTAAATTTACAATTATATATATATATATACATACATTTGGCAATAAAATACATTTATATTAAGAAATTCAATTTTAACAACACAGAATGCTTTCGCCTAATGAAGTGAGGTTTATTCTTTTCCCTCATGTTGGTTAAGCTGAAATAAGTCATTTACTTCTTGTAATGTTGGTACTACCACATTACACTTCCATGTACCTAACCCAGGTTTGGACATTTAAATGTAAATTACTGTAAGAGTCTTCCCAATTTAGAAACAGGAGACAAGGAGAAAATCCCCTTATACTTATCTACTACCCCCAGAGGTATTATTTCACTTGGAGGATATCGCAGCCACGACTTGCTTAATGTTCTCCAGCCACCTTTAATAAACACTACAGATTTTCCATTAAGTTGGGACTCTAACTCTCTACCACTTCTTGTGATATGCCCTACATTATAATATTATTTCAGTTCCCAGCTGTCTTACATCCTTGAATAAAGTGATATTTTGTGAAACACAAATAATTAACTTACACCAAATTTTTTGCCTTACTTTAAATTCAAAACTTTATGAAATTTCAATGAAATAAAATGTTCGGCATATATTGCTTTTATAATTTTTAATTATTTGTACTTTATTTAAGGAATAATGTCAAAGTAATTTATTTTTCAATATAAAATGGTCCGATTGTGTTCAATAATTCTTAGTGAAATTGTAAATTTACTTATAATGGCAGAAGGTTCCCAATTTAAGGCTCTGTTTTTAGATTGTCATCGTATTTGGAATTAAATATTTTATATATTGGGACAGTGAAAAATGAATAATATGATTCTAATGAAAATAATTTATGATACGGATGGGACAAATAATAAAGTTAACACATTATCTGTTTTGCTAATGAATTATTTCTAATCAATTCTAAAAATTATTTGAATTAATTAGCCTTTTTTAGAAATAATGATTATAATTTAAAATATCAATGCTTCAGGCCAATTGCATTTCCCTTAATTCTTACAACAATATCTGTTTTGTTTTATTTTCATTTAATAATTATTTTATTACTTCGTCTGTTTATTTGGGATTCTTATTCGTAATAGAGAATAATTCCGTAATAAAAAAATGGATAATTCATTTTGTAGCACAATCTCTCTCTATTCACTTAAAAATCCTCGAACTCAATAATTCATAGGGCATTCCCAAAAAGTGGAATTCATTCATTTCATATCGGACTTGTGTCACTTTCTTTTATTTTTCTTAAGTTTTAAGATCTAAATTATATGAATCAACTCTTTCTTGATCAAATTGTTCTTGTCTAAGTCAGTGGACTGTCATGGCCCAGAAAATATACTTGATGTCAAAAAGAATGAAATTCACTCGTCCTTGTAGATGAATCAATACTGAAATGCAAAAAGATGTTTAAAAGTGATGCCTAACTAGAAATAAAAAATAATATATTTCTTTATAGAACTAATGTATCTATCTCTATCTTTATAGAATTAATGCTGTTATATTTTTTAATTAATAGTATTTTATCACAGCATCAAAAAAATATTTTAAGTGAAAATAATTAAACCATGTTGTGAGTTTCACGCTTTTAAAATACTTCTTTAAAATTTTTAGCTTCTTATAAGTTTTAGTTTTTTAAGTTGTGGCTTTGATTTAATAATATGATAATTGTAATAACTATTTTATTTTTTCTAAAACCATATTTTCCAGTCACGACAGTGAAGAATTATGCTGCCTTCACTTTTTAAGTTATATATTAAGGAATTTTTTAAACGTTATAAATGAGGTTTTAAATTATTAACAGAATTTTGCATCTAAAAATGTAATTGATAAATTTTTGTTTGAATTAATTTTATAGGGTAGTATTTCAATAAGTGTTTCTAAGATTTGATCAAAATTTCGAGATAAGATATAAAGCATGCTTTGCATATTAAACGGAAATTTCCCCCCTTTTATTGGACAAATAAAAAAAAGCAGTTTAGATATGGTTCTTATTTTTTAAGAACCAAAACACAATAAGATTAAAAAACAACAAAGCGATAGCAAGAATCCTGTTCAGAATATTATTTATCACAATTTGGAATTAGTTTCTTCAAGCAAATTTGGACTCTTCAGTATTTACACACATTCTCTTAATAATGTAGAATACAGGAGTCTAGTCATTTGTGAAAACTGCTTTTAGTTACTAGTTATAGATAATTGACGGAAAATTATGAAAAAGAAATGGAAAAGTGGAATGATCAACCTATTCAAGTTTATAGTACTTAGAATTTACGTCTATATTTTACATCTCGTTTTTTATATTTTATTTATTTCATTTCATTTCATTTCATTTTTTTTTCTTTTCGTTTCCGGAATCTATTGACAGATTTGAAATTGAAAGTACTAAAAAATTTCTCCCAGTGGTGTTAATTTCTTGCAGTTTTTACACATATAGTTTAATAGCATTTAAACCAGTAATAAGATTAGAAAATGATGTCTTTGTAATTTTAACTCCACTTTTGTACCTTGCTGTTAAACATCACTGTAAAATTTGCTGGATAATTGATAGAGAAAAATACGTTTTCATAACCATTGTGAAAGCAATTTGTGTGATGCATTAAATAAATTTCCTTATTCACAGAAAAAATTAATAACTGTCAATTCTAATATAATTATGCTAAAATAGTGCAAATGAATGAACTGATTAAAAAATAGCTAATTTTTTATTCTAATGTTCTGTGCCACTTATCAAATGTAAAATTTTATGAAACTATCTTTACGAATTCAAAATGTTTTTATGTATAAACACACCTTTTTATGAAGCAAGTGTATATTCTAAATGTCATTTGTAATTTCAGATAATGCGAGACAGATAAGCAATGAATTTGTTATAATCTCATAGATTTAAAATGCTAATAACTCAAATATTTTTTAAAAATTTTTTAGAGTGTTAAATATATTTTTATTATTTTTATAAAACATTATTCTTTCTTTCCATTTATATTCTTATTTTGCTACAACAGTAATTTGATTTTAAAATATAAATTATCAAAGTGTAATAAATATAATGTTCTACATGGATATCAATGTAATTAATAAAAAAAATAACAATGCTTATAGATTACCAATGACAGTCTAATTTAACAGAAATTTTTGTCAATTAATTATAAGAACAATTTATCATGATCAATATGCTTTGATAAATTAATTTTTTTAAATTTCTTTTTTTTTTTTTTTTTTTTTGATTGTGTGTTTCAATCCAAAAAATAGTTATTTTAATTCTTTCTTAATACATGCATAAAATACATCAATATGTTTAATTATTATTTCTAAAACTATAATTTTGAGATTTAATAATTTGAAAACATTCTAGCATGTTCTTACACTGTACCTAGGTATTACCATAAATTCACTTAATACAATTACTCATTTTTGAACCATTGTGTTAATTTATGCATGAATAATGAGAAATTTTTTTAATATTTAAAGAATTAATTTTTGTCATTAAGAAACTTTTAATTGATTTTTCTGTTTTAAAAGAATCATAAAAGTTTAAATTTTACAATTTATAATCATGGGTTATATGAAAATAAATAATTTTAAAGTTTATTATGCCTTTCAATAAGAGACAAAATCTAATTTAGCATTTTACATACAAAGACATTCCTTTCTCAAAGAGCTGTTTATAAACTAAATGAATTGGTATTTTCAGAAAAATTTAACAATATTTTATAATAAGAGCCAAACAAATTTAATGGAAATAATTAATAAAACCATGTAATTTATTTAATAAGAACAAAGCTAATATTTTGATTCAGTTCTAATTTTATAGGAACTCTTTCTACATAAATTCATAGGAATTTACAAACACACACAACTTATACACATAGACATATTTCATTCAATAAGTAACAAACTCGTTTAAGTCTACAATAGATTAGTATTTAGACACTATGTTTCCAAATTTCTAATGATATAATTAATTAATTTATTTATTTAAATATAAACAAAATATCAATGAACTTGATCAATTAAATTATTTGTTTTAACTTTTTAGTTATGTATATATATATATAAAGAAAATTTATTGAAGGTTAATAAGTTATTATAATTAGAAATTAAAAACAACTAACTACAACTATGTTCTGTTTTTTAAAATTCATCAGTTATAAAAGCATTTACTATTCTGAATGGATATAATTAATCATCTGGTTTCTTTAATGTGATAAATAATGTTAAAATTATGAAAGAATACGAAATTAAAGTATTTTTCTGAGTGCAGTAATTTTGATGAGCAATTGACTACGAAAGGGAAACTTTGCTTTTGTTCATTTCCTAAAACTGTGCAATGTATAAATATTATAAATTTGCTTCAATATTAATTCTTGGAAAAAAGAAACAATTTCATTGTTGTAGTCACTAAAGAAATTGACTCAGTTCTTTTTCTTCCTCAATTTATCTAACATTTTGTCTTCGTCATTTTTTGTCATAGACGTAATTACATAAATGTTAAGAAATGACGTAATTAAGTGTTGTCTTCTGAATTATTACTTATTTTAAGGAAAAAACATTAATGACGTCTATCAATTTGTACTTTAAGATTACGACGATAGGTTTCGGTGATCTTTTTGTCTTTTACAAGTGTTATAGAGAAATGTTGTTTCAAGAGTATTTAAAGAGTATTTAGTTGTTTTAAGAGAGAGTGTTATATTCAAGAGTATTTAGAAAACTTGAATTCATTGTTAATTACTTATTTTTCACTTTTTTATTATTTTCGTTATGACAAACTTTATTATGACAGCAATAGACGCCATTTTTATATCCTTAATAATAATCCAAATTTGAATACAGGTTTGTGTAAAATGCTGTATTAACGCCGACTGCATTTTGCAAAAGTATTTAATTCTTTATTGTTATTATTATTGACTGGAATGAAAGACGCCCTTAGATTAGTCTCCACCTATTATTATTTCTCATTGGAATGACTTGAAAGGTCGTGAGGTCACCCTGAAAAGCTGTAGGTGCTGTTTCTTAAGGTGTGCCTTATACTCAGTGCTGTGATCTAATATCAGCAGGTTGGGCTTGAGATCAGGCGTTGCAGCATTGTTCTTCCTACGAGTATCATCTGATATATGAGAGGGTTTTCCACGGTGAATTTACCTTTTGTAAATGTGCTTAACCATTGTTATTATATTAGTTTGCAAATGAATTTTCTATTTGTGAAACCTAAATACGGAGTTAATCATGGACATTAGGTTTCTTCATTCTCTTCAACTTCCAAATACTGATATTTGAAGTGTGAATATTTGAAGAAATTTCAACTGTAAGCAATTTTCTGGTATCAAAAATTTATCTTGATCAGGATCATATTTGTTTACTAAAAAAACAATTTTTATTAGCTCAGATAATTAATTACCTATGTTGTTTATTGTTTTGACTAAGTTCAGTGGCATAGACACCTCTTTGCATTTTATATTCGTGAAACATAAAATAATGTCGGATTTTTAAAGATCTAATACCACAAGATATGAATATATCTATTTATTACTTATTTTAAATCTATTCTTTGATAAGACAGTAATATCTCAAATAAGTAGTTTAATATTCGAAATTAGAATAGGAATAAATTATTCTAAAATTCAGGTTGTATTTTAATATAGAAATCAAAAATCAATAGACCCCTTTTACAATGGTTGATAAATTATAAATTCCATTTATCAGGCAATTTTCTTTATTTAATAAATATTTTTTCAATTTTATTCGAGCAAATTATATTTGCAGAATATATATTGAAATATCTATTTAAATTTAGAGAAGTAACTCATAGTTTATTTGAGAGTGAATAATTAAATTTGACGTAATAATTTGGACATGTAAATAAAATAGAGAATTAAATTAACATAAAATGTTAAGCAAATGTAAGTTTACATGCCATAAATGAAATAAAAAAATATTTGAAATCATAAAAACTCTTCAGAATTCATAATCATTTTGGGTAAAAAATATTTACGTGCTACAGATCAATTCAAATTCATCAGCTGTCACTAATTTTATAACAATTGAAGTGATAAAACATCTCCATATAAAAATGAAGCTTCGATCATGCTACATATTTTCAGGAGGATAAAACTTATTGAATATACATCTTGATTTCGGGTTTCAGGAACTACAATTTTTCAATTGTTTCATAGATTCTTGACTTAAATTTTGACATATAACACTATGGGAATACTTGTTAATATCTTAACAACTTGTTAACATCTTGTCAAAACCGTATAATATTAGTGACATAACAAGGTATTTCTTCATGAGACATAAAAAATATTTGATTGTTTATACTGACCGTAGAAAAATATTATAATGTAGTTTCCAAAAGCCAAAAGTTTTATTCATAGTTTCTTCAAAACTTAAATTTTCTGATCAGGTGTTAATTTTTATAATTTTATGTTCTGCTTTCTGTTTTAATCTTAATAAAGACAAAATTTGAAAGCTTTTCATTTAGGGTATTTTTTTTCCTCAATTCTCAATCTTGAAACTATTAGTTATTTGAAGTTTCTTGGTTTCTGATAATTATAAGCAACATTTTCCGACAAAACGCTTTTCAACATTCGTAACTATATATTCTCAATACCTTGTAAATTACTTTTCTTAAGCACAATAATTGAAAAGTACGGTACATTGGCTATGAAGCTTGCAGACTTTGACTTACTATTTTTTTCCTTCTTGCAAATGTAATGTAATTAACACAGATAAGCATCATTCTTAACGAAATTATAAAAGATGTTATGTGAATTGGAAGTTCACCATTTAAAATTAAAAAGTCAGTTAATAATTTCTTTTGTCCTTCTTTCAATTATCTCTTAACTTGTGAAAAAATAAAATTCCCTAAATAAAACCGGAGATAGTGAGTGTTCTTAATCATCAAATAAGTATCACTGATCTTATCATCTATCTAGAAATCCATTCTACCAACAGAACCATTTGGTAGAATTTAAATCCATGAGATAGTGATTAAATCTCTGCTGAATAAATTTAATAAACGCATACATTTAATTTTGATAAGGGAAATTAAAGATAAGTTCCACAAAATTGAGGTATGGTATCCATCCTATACTTACTACCCTGTTCTTGTATTGGTGAAACTAATTGATACTATTTTTGGTTGAATCTCATGGATTTTAACAATTGTTTATATAGGACATAGTTCTGTTGCTTTTGTTACCAGTATCAGCAATCTTTCTGAATTTTTTTTTTATAAATAGATCGTTAAAGGGCACAGTAGACAATTACTCCTTTGTTTTCTTACTATAAAGAAATTTTAAATGATTTCACTAACTAGATTCTGCAATGTTCTGAGTTTTCATTGACACCTGGAAAGAATTGAAATGGACCAACACTAATAAGATGTAATCCCCAAATGAATTTAATTAATTATTATCTTCTGATTTTGCACATCTCAAATAGTTTGTAAAATACTTTAGTTCGGATCTAAATATACGCTGGACTGTAGAAGTATGTTATGTTTATAAAAAGTTCGAAAGACTAATATTCACAATGTTTCAGAAAGAGCTTAGTTGTTGAGTAAGGTTAATTGTAGCCCGAAAAATTTAAGAAGTTCTCTTAACAGTGACATCGTTAAGATTCTCAGATTGTCCGGAATACAAAATAAAATTACATCAACAAAATGTAAGGCATACAAAGACAAATCAAATCTTTTGATAAATTTAAAATATTTTGTTAGCTTACTGAATTTGTATTATAACAGATTTTATGTAACAATTTGCGTTTTAATGTTAAAAGCAAGAGAAATTTTGACTAATATTAATAATATAGAACATAATTTCTGATAATTTAATGACTCCCGAATTGAGTTAAATGTATTGTCGATGTGGAATGTATTCCATTTGGTAGCTATCTTATGATATTTGTAATTTTATTGCTAAATAAGCCTGCAAAAAGATTTAATGTTTAAAATTTTATAAGCATATTTTATCTGAAAATCTCTAACTGTATTATGATTTTCCTTTCAATATATATATATATATATATATATATATATATATATATATAAACATGTTATGTATACATGGACAGCATGTATAAGGAGGGCGCGATAAGAATATTCCCATAAGATATACCATACAAAAGCTGCTTTTCTTTCGTTTCACATATTGACAATTTAAACGACTTGCAGTAGTAGTGCTTATGTTTTCTTTATTCCTCTAAAATCAGCATGATACAAAATGTTCTTTGTGCGAAGTACGAATATTGACAAAATGTGAAAAGATAAAAAAGTGGCATATTTTCCCCAAAACTCACGACTTGGGGTAGACGCTTTGCAGCAGATGTTGGAAAGATAAACACCTTACCGTTTCCACTAGGAAGAAAAGGCTAAAAGTTGTAAATTTTTCTGAATAAACAAGATGACAGGTTACAGGAATTTGCCAACTTTCAAGAGAGAAATATAGTTTGTTATCCTCTCCCAAAATGACTGCCTTCCTGCTTTTTACTATGTATCATTAGATCTTGTAAAAGTCAAATTCTCTATAAAAGTAAACGTTACTTATCGAAGAGAGAAAATTCTTCAGAAACCGAGATATTCACAAAACCATTGGATAATTTGAAATCTATTGTATTGATTAAATCAATTTTTTTAGTAATTTTTACTGAATGTGTAAAGAAATCTGCTTAGTAAAATTATTGGTTGTTATGTTCCCCGGGTCCATTGTAATCGGATGGCTGTATCTTTTCAAATAAACTTATATTCACAGATACTGTGTAGAAACTTCGAAACTTATCGTTTTGTTTGCTTTATTAAGGTTTGTCTAATAAATGTATATAATTTGTTCATAAGATATGTCTTTATTGTTACAAAAGAAAAGTGGTTTTAAGCTATGTTCCAAAGCTCCTCCGTTCACATTTTCCCATAATCATTTCATCTTACAGTAATTTAATAACCATATTGGAAAATAAAAAACATTTTTACATTTATAATTGACGCATACATGAGTAAATATTTAATTGTATTTTCTTTTGACTCGTAAAAGTTTATAAAAATTTATAAGATAAACTTAGAAAATCAAGACATGAAAAATTATTGAATACTCTGAATATACTTATAAATGTCTATGATAAATTAATAATTAAAATACCAAACAAATTATGAGTGAAAATTAGTCATTTGATATACTCATTAGTTTAATAAACCATAAATCTTAAAAATGTGGAGTTCTTTTGCCAACAGCATCAATAATATTTTAAAAGCTTTAATTGAAAATTTAAAGACAATGAAAATATTTTTGACATATAATAACAAATAAATCACAACATTAATATATTTCTCAAGCACAGATATTATTATAATTTATATCATTTGATACAAGAATAATCGCATTTGTCACTAAAGAATATTTATAATTTTTAGTTCGAATATAATTTTTCTTACTTTATAGTAAATATAATTAACTAAATGACTTGTATATATTTATATTATTTACTTTATAACTAATTGCTATATGTAGAACAATATTATCCATATACATTTTTAAATAAGAGAAATGTACTTCATTTTGTATCCTGACATTGATCTAACTTTTGAGTAAATATTTAAGATAAAAATGAAGTCCCAATTTTCATAGTTGTTAAAATTTTAACAACCTGTTCAGTAGTTTCGCTGTCCGCAAAATCACCCATTGTTTGCCAATCTCATTGAATGGTTTTTTGACGTCGGGAGAAAGATTAACGGACAGCCTCTTCGGAAAATTTATCGCAATGTGCTTTTTAATCGCAATGTCAAATACTGAAAGCTTTGTGCACCTGCTTTCATATTGAGTCTCTCAATACATTTAAAAATGCGCACACAAGAGAAAAAGACAGTGGTAACATTTAATCACCTGGGTCTGCCACCATTAAGTTAATGCATACGAGGACATTCGTATAAATCTATAGTTTGTTCTCTTCAGAAAGTAAAGCCGAGGAAATAATATTTAAACAAGTTTAAGATAGTGTTACTGGGATGGAATAGTCATTTGTTTCTACAACTGATATCCATCTTGTCTGGCGGATTAGTCACCGAGCGTTTCAGTCGAAAATACTTTAGTATATTTGCCCAGGCTGATGAAATGCGTTTCGTATATGCTCTTTAGCTGACAAATACGAGTTTTTAATATCGAATTGCCTTAATATAATGATGTGTGGCTCATTTCGTATATTGCTACTTCAGCTATGTTTTTAGGAGTGAAATAATGCATGTTTTGATTCCTAATCTCTGCTGAGGAGTTTCGAATATAGGCATCAACCAAACTTGGCATATGAACATTATATCAAGCATGGTGAGTAAAATAAAAAGACAATGAACCTTGTGTATAACTGCATCTAAACTGGAAATTATTACGGAAGTCATGTTTTGTGTGAAAATATTTTGTTACAAAAATGAGCTTTACACCAGTTTTAGTAACAACAAATAAAATTCATTAGGATATAAAAGCCCAAATTTGAGAATAAAAGAATAAAAAATCATAATATTACTATCAGTATAGTAGACTTTGATTTATACTACATATATAAATCTTTGATTATACACAAGGCAAGTGTAGATATTAATATGATGTCACTACTAGTATGAGATTGTCTATAATAGTGCTTTCGCTAATTCACTGTATATCAAAGTCCACATTGTAATCATACAGAAAAGTTGCCTTGCATTTCCATTCTTGAGAAAAGAGTAAAATCTTGCTGTTTTAAAAACAATTTTACTTTTTCTCAGAGTTTTGAACAATGCAGGATTATGGTGAAATATCACTGAAAATATTGGCAAAACTAAAAAATTCATTCGCATTAAAATTAATTAAAAAATTTTAATTTTTAAGAAAGAAATTAGTGAGGATTGAATTTTGCAACAATAAATTAAGAACTCAAACTATTTAATTTAATTTTTTATTAATACATATATTATAATATTTTTATCATTGATTCTAAGCATTCATTAGTGATAATTTTATTACTTAATTTTTCATATTCTATTATTATTTAAATGCGTTTGCTTTGTTTCTTTACCTTATTTGTAAACATCAGTTTGGTCCTTATTATCGGAGATTTAAAGCACTATGTCAAATACGTACTCCAAATATAAATGAATATAATAATGATATTGAATTTTGCTCATAAAAAATTCTTAAAAATGAGAATATTATAGATGCTATCGATTATCAATTGCAATATTTAATACAGTTATTGTATAGAATTGATTGCTCAAAATATTCTTATGAAGTTCTCTAATTCTAATATGATGGTAATGAAATTAATAAAAGTATTTTAAAAGCAATATATTAAGTTATGCCATTTTCAAATATTTTTTAGAGTATTTTGAATCTTTCGAAACAGTTTAAAGATTATACTTAAATTTAGAGCAATAATTTCACGCGTACCGAGCACAACCTTTTTTTTTTAGCAAGTATTAAAAAGCAAGTATTTAAAAGTGCTCTCAATACTTGCCCTATAATTGTTACTTTACACCAATCATTCTCAAAACGAGGCTCTGATATTTGTTGACATATACGGAATTCTAGAATGTGTCGTTGAATCGTATACAACATATATTTATCATGTGAATAAATATCTGTGTTACCTCTCATGCTTTCATTACGAAAAATTGCACTATACTAATTTATATATATTACAGCTTGAGTACTAAATTAACAATACATTTGTTAGGAAATAAAGACTGTGGATGCTATCATATAAAAATTGTGATTTTAAATGATTGTCTTAAACACGTGTGCCTAAGTTATATGGTTTTTATATCATAGGTACTTAGTATTTCATCATTTTGGTACACTTAAAAATCATTACGTATTACAAACAATATATCAAGTCATTTTAAACTGGTTGGAGGTAAAGAAGCTACTTTAAAAATAAGTTTAAACTATGAGCTTGATTGCAAACAGTATAAAGGATAAGAATTTCTAGCCAAAATGAATAATTACATAAAAAATGCCCTTAGTTCTGGTGAATCTCACTAACAATTTCAAAACCCAATTTCTATTTGACATATGGGGAAATTTAAACTTGATATTCTGTGGAACATAGTATCATTGATTTATATGTTATATCATGCATTTTTTTATAAATTATATTGTTGTCTTACATATAAGAAATTAATGAAGTTTTATAAAAAGCAAAATGCTTAATATATTTGGTCATAAGATAAGCTAAAAACAAATGATGGAATAAAAATTTTTATTCTTAAAGTTAGTTTTAATACTATATATATATATATATATATATATATATATATATATATACAGTTTTTTATAAAATAATTTCCTATTTTAATAATTAATTTATGTAATCGTTTGTGGACAAGATTTAAATAAGTTTTAAGCGCAATATACAAGTATGATATTGAAAAATAGTGTATTTTTAAATATATGAAAATTTTTGTTTTCGGCTATAGAAATATTCTTTATTTGAATCAGAGAAGTTCAGCTGCACTATAATCTTCTACCATGATCAACTGATAATTTTAGCTTTTGGAAAGTGTTTTTATCATGTTAAATCAAATACCTAAATGCAATAAAATGCTTCAGCATATTTCCCTAATACTTTGATAACATGTCAAAAAACAACCTTAAATAAAATTTAGCGAATCAATTTTTTTTTTACTTAAAATAATCTAATTTATCTCTTTTCTGCTCAAAAAAAAGTTCAAAACTAATGCAAAACAAAGTTATGCTTCAAAAAAGCTTTTAAGTATTGCTAATTTTTTTTCATCTAGCTTTAATCAATTTATCGATAGATAAATACGTTTCAAAAAATGTTTATTATAGAGGTAAATAAAAAAGAGAAAATAAAATCGGATAATTATCCTTGCTATTTTGACGTTGTTGCATAGAATGACGATCTGAAAGCATCCGATGGAACTTATTTAGAATACAAATTATTCTTTAGGGGCCAGGGCCCGTACTTTAATCACCTGTTTGTATGCAGAAACTGAACAAAAGTGGCTGCTTAAGAGAGAAAATATCTCGGTAGAGGTGTAATTATCGGCAATATTAATTTAGCTACTACTGAAAATGTACTGAATAGGGAATTATTCAAAAAACTGGCCTCGAATTAATAGACTTGGCTCATTAACTATTCATCATTACACTCGGTAGAATTCTACACCCTTCTATTAAAATAGAAAGCGGTATTAAAATAGGGTGGGCGGTCAACCAACTTATCGTCTTTTTTTTTTTTTTTTTTTTTTTTTGGAAGATTCATAAATATTCATTGAAGTTGGAACAGTTATTAGGCCTCACTATATCCAGTTTTTTGAAAGGAGGTACATCTCCCCAGAAAAATGGGTTTTCCAAAGTAATATTCAAATGCTCTCTAAATATAAAGAACTCTAAAAATTTTTTTGGGTTGTGATATTTTAGCCATTATTTTTTTCTGTATTAAATAAATGACCTAACTAATTTCTATTTAATATGTATTTAAATAAGTATAATTATATCCTAATGAAACTCAATAATATAACAAATCAGAAATTTCAATAAAGAGATGGGAATCTTAAAAGAATTTTTTTAATCTGCTTTAATATTCAGGAAACGTCAGTCATATTTAAATATTAAAACTTTTGCAATTCATTTTTAAAGATAAAATTAATTTCATTTATAAGAGCCACTGCAGAGGAAAATCACAGTGTTTGCTATTTCTATGTAGTAATAGTTATGTTTAAATGTAGCATATTTGTAGTATTCTGAATCTTAAAATCTTGCGTATATATTTTATTCAATGTACACATACAGCGCATTTCTATCACATATTATTATTTTGTATATTATTGACATTGAAATTCAGCAACTATGATAATAATATATTACTTAGAATAATTTGCAAGCACATTGTAGTAATAAAATAAAATATGCAATAAAATATATGTAATATAGTTTGACACGTGAAAATGTTTCATTTGATGTTTGAATGATAGGGTTTTGAAATTATTTTATAAAACAATCTTCAGAGAGAGAGAATTTTTCTAGGTTGAATTTATATTTGTTTTAGAAAATTAAAAATTAAATCATATTTAAAAGCAAATTTAAGCATTTTACATTTAAAATAATTTTTTTATTTCAAATATAAAATTTATTCAAAATATTTGATTGAAACAACGACTTTTCATTTTAATTTGACTAAAATACTTAAAATAATCTAATTATAATAACATTAATAGCTTTGGTGTGAGTAAAATTATCAGCACAAAATACACACTTATATTTTACAAATAAAATCACAACCCAAAAAATAGATTCTGTTGAAAGATATCTAATAACCTTACTTCTAAAATTTTTATTAGTTGCGTATTGACTTTGTGTGTGTAGTTTTAAAAATTCATATAAATAAACTTAAAACTAAAAATTCTTTCAATAATTTCTTTAAGTATTTTTATAGAAAATTAAGGGAATTTTTCCTATTCTTATTTTTATCAATTTTCGATATTTTGTAACGCATAAAAAGAGCAGAAAATAAAATCATGCACAAGTCACAGTTTGTAGTATTAAAAACGAATACAGATATATTTATAACTTTCAATATACTTTGTAAAAAATTGAAGTAAAAAATTAGCTGTGTTATGCGTCCGCAAGCGAATACAAAAGAATAAATTACACTTTTTATTTATTATATTTGTGTCTACTAGTAAAACATAATATTTATGTATATATAAAGATCTTTAAATAAAGCAATGAAATTATTTAAATTATGTTTTTAATATTTTAACTTTTTGACTTGAGATTAATCACAGCATAAAATTTTTATTGGTAGCAAAATTTAGACGCTGAATTCAATATAAAATTCCTTTTAAAATATATTACCTTAAAAGGAATATTAATGGACTTATATTATTATTTTACTTTATAATACATCATTTACGAGATTATTTTATATTGTTTTACCAAATACTTTATTGAGTAACTTTGTTTAAGAAAACAGCAGAGTAAGAGCCACATGAATTTAAAGGTGAAAATATTCATCGATTCATTTTTACATTTCCATAAAAATTAAAAATTAGAATAAATTAATGTATAATTTTGCATAACTCAACTATTTTTTTTTCATTTTATTTTAACCCTTGTGCAATAACTATAATAACATTAAATTAATAATTTAAAGGCAAATTATATAGTTATTTTTGGCCTATTAACTTACATCCATTTAACGTTTTAACTTCTTAATTGTTCTGAGACAAACCAAATTTATGTGTCTATCTTAGTAGAAAAGCAAAAAATTCATATTATTTTTGGTGCAAAAAATAAAAACTAACTTAACAATCATTCATCTTAATACATGCTTTATAAATAAATTAAGAAAATTCTTGTTACCAGCATTTTTATCTTGTATTATATGCACAACAAAAGATTCTATTTTCTTGATGGCAATAAAATGCCTGTGTTTGCATTGTATTAAGCATGCGATAAAACTTGTTAAAGAAAGAATTGTCATCTTTACGTTTTTGTGTAATGTCTTAGAATAACCTAAAAGAGAATCGTTGTAAGATTTTTTTTATCCGACCACCATCTTCGTGAGCACATGATCCATTCTGCACGAAAGGCATAATTTGATCAGATATGAAAAGCTGTAAAAGAAAATTCATATTGTTCGAAATTCCCACTAAAAAATTGAAATTGCTCCACTCCTTGTTTCAGAAAGCGACAGAATTGTAATAAAAGATGGCTCAAAGTTTTCACGCTTTTTTGCATGTGAATGAATTATAAAAAATTTTATTCGTTACTTTCGTGAAAATAAAAGAGAAAAAGAGTGAAAAGTTTTAGCTAGTAAATATGCTCTAAAATTTTCGCACGAATATCAGAATTTACATTGCTTCATCTTGTGTATAAAATAATGAATCTTTTTTATTATACTGGGCATCGGTTTCTTTTATACTAAAAAATGTGAATAAATTATTTAGAATAAATTACTGCAAAGTAAAAATTGAAAAAACAGTTGTAAACCAAAATCAATCTGCCAATATTTTTGACAGCAACTTTAGATTACCGGTTTCTGATTCTGGCAGCTGAATGGTTAGCCCTATGACATTCAGTTCAACCATTCAGGATTCCGATGTTCATAATAACTCCAATTCTAATTAAAACTGGTGGTCTCGGTCAAATTAGCTTGCACTGTAAAGGTATAACGAAACTAAATCAGAAGCTTTGGAATGGAAATGATCATTTACAAATTAATTTAATAAAAAGCAGCTCTCAGTTTTCGAGTATTAATTACGTATATGTCATAAATTTGTTGTTACAAGTATTTGAAACAATAAATTTTGACAAAAATACACTGTACTAATATTTACAAATGTTGTAAAATTACAAATATTATAAATCCACTTGCTTAATTCTTTCTAGTATAATGTGTTAAAGTTAATTAAAAGAGTTACTATAAGTGTTTTAAAAATATATTCTATTTACTTAAAATACACACATTTATTTCTAAATTGGTTGTATGTCTTTAATTAAAAGTGCATTTTCAATTGTACTAACTTAATAACGTTTCTAATGCAATATACCTGCAAAATAAAATGTGCAAATTCGTGAAGTGATGAAATGAGGCAAATTCATTGTCTCGGAAATTTGTTTCTAAGTACTGAGAAAAAAATTAATTACTGATAAAATGAATCTCTAGAAATTGAGAACAAATTTTGAAGTGAAATGTTTGTCTTACAGATTCCATATCATGATAAAAATTGAATATCGGAAAATTATTAAACACTGATTCGTTTCAGTAAAGTCATATATTATTATGTCAAACTTTCTTTTTATAAAATGGAAAAATACATTACTTAAATGGTTTAAAGTTTAGAAATATAAAATAAATGCTTAAGATTCCTTGAATAATAGAACTTACTAACTCGAATAACTATTGATTGCCAAATTATTATTTTAGATTAAATGTCGATAACTTCATTATTGATATTATGCTTAAAATTCAAGCAATTACAACAATTTTGTTTTATAATTAAAATAGAACAAATTTTTTTCTTAAATTTCATAAATCTGAATTAAATACTTACATTATTTAGTATTTCTTCTGTGATATTTTAGTATGATGTCTGCTATTATGTCGTATAGAAAAATATAGTATGAGAGAATCAACTCTTCAATATTTGATTCGTTTTAATTTAGGATAAAGTAGAGTTGCTGCTAAAATGTTTCGAAAAACTATGAAAAGCTAGGACAATTATTGTTTTATTAAGATGTGATCCAAAAGTTGTTGAATTATAGTATTTTACATGTTAAATATTCTATTTAAAAATGGAATATTTTTCAAGGGACATCTCTTACAAAGATTATAAAAATGTAACGACTTCCCTTGTTCACTAACATGTTTAATAATATTTTAATCCTCAAACTTTTAATGTGATGATTGGAAAAAATTCTATGACAATGTTATAGACAATTTTTTATCCCTTATTTTGATAAGACTATAAAATATAATAGTAAAACTAATGACTTGAGCACTTTTATATTTAAAATCATAAGAAATATCGTTGTATGGCTGAAAGGAACAAACCTAATTTGTTTTAATTTAATTTTGAACTTGGCTGAAGGAAAGGAGGAGTGTAGTAAAATGATGTGGGGCTCGCTACAGCTCCAGGCGACCCCATGGTGCGAAAAATGCGGTCATCGCTCAACCCCGAAGCTCCTCCCTCCACCTGGCAATTTGGCGACTGAGGTTGCAGCGCTTCGTCATGCAATGGAACGCTTTGGAGTGACTTCTTTTCTTTACTCGTTACGTGGACCGCTGAAAACATATTCCCATCAGATATTGAAATGGGATGTTATCGGTAGACACTGTCTTTTTCAAAGTTACAGAAAATTGTTTTCAATTGCTTTTTGTTAAAAAATATAGAGAATTATTATGAAGTAAGAAAAAAAATTATCTTTTCATTACAATATGAGATAAAAGAGACGAATTGATTGTTTCGGTGAGATTTGATTTACTGGCCTCTGAGCGATTACTTTTGTTGCACACCAAGGTTTAATTAGATAGGATCTACAGTTTAAACTGGATTCCGAACCATTGCAGACATCCACGCCTAAGGTGTGGTTTGAACCCACGAAATGTTGAATCAAAATTCAAAGTTAAAAGTCAATTTTAATAATATAATTAATTTCAATAATGTTAGTAAGTAAGTACATAATTTAGGAAGAAAAATGATTTTTTTAATGGTTAATACGATTAATATATCGTTTCTTACTGTAGCTTCAAAATTTAAATATGAATAACAGTTAGTATTAAAAGTGTAACAGCATTATTTAATATTTTTGTGTTTAAAAATTAAATCTATTATTCCATTAAAAATGTTTTATAACCTATCAAATTACATTTTATAATATCTCTGTAATGCATATGATGAAAAGAAATATCACAAAAGTAAAATAATTCCTATGTTGCTGTATATAAGGTAATTGTAGTTTAAACTTCAATGAAAAATTGTTAAATTAATTAAAAAATATTATTACATTTTTACAAATATTTGCTTAAAGATATACGACAGTAATTTATTTGCAAAACCGAAATTTATTCCTATCTTCTCTGTTTATATCGATAGCAGAAACTTACATAATATTTTATTTTCATTCAAAAAATGTTTGAAGTAGGATCAAATCTGTTATTATTTATCTCTAATAAGATGAATAAAATTATATATTTTTAAAAATATATCCGTTAAAAATCTTATTAACATATAAATTTTAAGACTTAAAAATTTAAAAAAAAAAATGAAACAAATTTTCTTTCATGATGTTTATTTATGCACAAAAATATAAAAATTGTGCGCAACAAAGTACATGGGAAATCACTCGAAGTGAAACCAACGGAGCTAAGGAAGCAAGCGTTAATCACACCATGTTTGCCTCAATAAAATAAAACATCCTCGTAATAAAATGTACTTAATAAGAATCCTATAAAGAGAAAAGTTCAATAATAATTGAAAATCATGAAAATTATTTTTAAACAAAATTATTTTTTTAAAAAATTTATTTACCCCCAAAATAATTAAAATTTTTCATAATAAAATAAAAACAGCAGAAATTTTCCCTCTCAAATATATTTAGCAGGAATGCATGCTGATCATTATATTTACATTTGTAAAAAAAAAAAAAAAAAAAAAAAAAGAGAGAGAGAGACTTACTACAGTAAGTAAAATAAACCTACAGGAGTACAAATGAAGGAGTTGTTTACTCCAAAGTAAATGGTAATTTAAAATGAAATAAGTAAGCATACACTGTATTGCATTTGTAAAATAAAAAGAATCACGATAAATATTGTAAGATTTTTGTCCCTGATGGGACATTAATTTTAAAAAATAATTTAAAGTGTTCTTAGTAGGTACGAGTTATGTAAAATTGAAGCTCTTTCTATCTAATTTAAAATTATATATAACTTTTTACTTTAGTTTTTTTATATGACAGTTGCAATTATTTTTTATTTTATTTTACAATTATTTACAAGCTGTTGAATTACAATATTAGCTACACTTTATAAGTGTGATTTGAGCTATATAATCTTATTTACAGTTATTTTTTTCAATAACAATATCTTTTAAGAAATTCATACATTGAACGCAGTTCTAGAAAACTATAAATTTGATTTCAATTTCTAGAAAACTATAAATTTAATTTAATATTTTATGTTTAATTTTTTTATGTTAAAATACGACGATGATTATGTTGGTTTCTTTGATTGGAATCACTGTCTTGTAAATAATCATTCCTTCATTCATTGAAGCACTAACTTAAGTTTTCGTGTTACAGGGCTTGAAAACTAAATATTTTAATTAACAAATGAAACAGCAACACACAGTAATAATCTTCACAGATAGAAGAAATTTTCACGCTAATTTATGCTTCTTCATTATCCCGGCGGCTGGGAGAATATCGGAAATACATACTTTCCCCGTGATTAAATTATATAGTTTGGTCTTCACGGAAATGGGTAATTTGTGCATGATGCACTCACTAACCTAAATGATGTAGAGACCTTATGACAGGTTAAAAACCTCCCAAAGATTAGAATTTTCGGTAAAATTGTAATCCTTTGTAGCGACCCAATACTTCAGTCTACAGTTATATTTATGACATTTTCTGAATTTCAAACAAGTTTGGGTTCGATAGAAATGTACTAGTATGGGTTTATGTTCTACAGTTATTTTTAAGAATATCGGATCTGAATAATTTATTAATATATTTTAAAATTTTGCGAGAGCCCATAAATATATTTATAACCTTCGATTTCCGTAAATGGTTAGACTGTAAATTTGAAACAGGTGCCCATAAAAAGAATTTTAAAGTTTTCATAGGAAGTTCATATGAGGGAATGTTTGCCTATGACTCAATCAGTTGTCATGCATTTAATATATTTTCCTTGCGCACAATAAACAATTTCTATTCTTTTAGAAACTGAGGAACTTTATATTCATAAGATTTATGCTGGGAAGGGAATTAATTCCTAAAGCCAAGATAAAATTAACGTTATAATGTGATTTTAAAATATTCTTGAAATTTTGTAAACTGCATTGATTGAAACGACAAATATATTCTACAATATTTATTGTTTGAAATCTTTAAATTACTGTTGACTAATTGAAACTAGCGGTGAAATTTTCATATCATATAGGTTAATAATACAACAATTGAACTTTAATTTCTAATATCGACTTGCACGTTAATTTGATGCAAAAATTTCTGCAAACTGTGTATTGTGGTAAGAATTAAATTTTTAATAACATATTATGCAGAATATTCATATAGAAGAACTGACAACTTAGGAGTTAATTTTTTTATGAGATAACTTTTTCATTTTGTTAAAAGGTATTTGTTTCTTCTGAACAATACAAATTAACTTTGAAATGTTCCTGAAAATGTCTTGCTTTTTTTTTATAAAACAATAAAGTAAAAAGTTATTGAGTACTAATTTACAAATAATTATTCTTTCCATAAAGACGGAGCTTTAAATGCCAACTTTCAAAGTTTTTCTAATACCCGAGATTATAAATTAATTAAAATATTTTAAAATAAAGAGATATTAAAATTGTAATTGTCAATTTTTGCAGTTGTCTGAGTTGATATAATACCCATTTATAAAAATCTTTAGTTCTGTACTGAACGAAAAAATTGAGATTAACAGTTAAAAATAATGAATTAAGAAAGCCAAAATATTATATTTCTTAAAATAACTAACAGCAAATTTTATTAACTAGATTCTAAAAGTGAAATCTAAGAAATGTTTTCCATGGTGAAAACTATAAATGCAATTAATGTGAATATTAAGATATCTTGCAAAAAATTATGCTCACCGAATTCCATCAACAAAAAGCATTTTAACTCTGTATATATATATATATATATATATATATATATATATATATATATATATGAATGCATACTTTTAATACTAATTAAATATACGAAATTCCTTTAAGTAAATTAAATGACAAAGGCTGCACTGGCTTTTTCTCTTTAATGCATCTTTTTATCAGCATCACGTGGTAAGTGAACTCTTGTCTAAATTGTTCTTCAAGATGGTTACCTGACCTGTGTTGTAATAACACTTCTGAAGTCTCTTTGTAAACCGGAATAATTTATTCCAATAAAAAGTCGGTTCTATCTGATATATCATTGAAGTAAAGTGAGCGGATTGTGATAGCATTCTCTTTACGATAGCTGAAATCTCTCATTCGAATTTTTTATTGTATCGTTGAAGATAACAGTTAGCAGCCTGTATCTACCAGCTTTTATCGCAACAGAAAAATATAACGAGGTAATTACTATGCTTTCTGAATTGGTTTAGTGGAAATATATCGTTTTTATATTGACTGAGCTCAGATGAAAAATACTTTTGAAAGATTATTGTTTGTTTCTTAGATACAAAATGACATTGCCGATTGCGGAGATAAGGAGTTTCTTTTCAGGAAGAGACTAGTGTCGAAACATTTTTAAGACTTGCTCTTAGCAAAATTACTTAGTTTTTATTTTTACTTCCTGTAACGATCTTTTCAAGATTTCCCAGAAGCCTTATCAAAATTTCTTCTTCTGAAGAGAGTGATAACTTGATTTAGTTTATTTATCCTCCAATTTTTAGCTGAAAACATAAACAAGGAATTTCTGTAAATTGTTGACAAATCATTTCCACTCTTTTAAGGAGAAGTAATCGTAATTCCTCAACCTTTTCAATTATTCATTTTATTAAAAAAATTGTATATAATACAACCAACGCAACCAAGTAGCCAACTGATATTTTTCACTGTTTTTAAGCGTATTCTTTATTTTTGATTGAACTTCTTCAATTATAATTTTCAAGAATAGAATTTCAACGGTGCATTTTTAATATCTGGAAATTACTTTCAAAAGTTAACTTTATTAAAATAAATCGTTTTTCATTCAATTATTATGGAATAAGAAAGTTATGCCTGTAAAAAAAGTTCTTAAGAAAAACATAATGTGCTCACACCTAACATACACAAAAATATACAGTATATTTTTAAAGTTTCTGTATTATTTGCTATATAATTCGGTGATTTATGTTTTGAAAAGAATTATGTGCGATTCATAAGTGCCGATGAGTTTAGTTTACTAAGTAAATTCTTAAGATCTTAAAAATTATATTCAAAATATTAAACACGACTTTCCATTAGAATTATTTTGAAAATTAATGTAGGATATCAGTGTTTGCCTTATTTTAAAAATTAAATTTTCCATTTGTTTAGTAAGCTATTTACAGAAAAAGAATTTTTAAACAATAATTATAATAATGAAACA
>JAPDSC010012563.1:1721494-1733647 GCA_026290005.1 Latrodectus geometricus | reverse complement strand
ATATTTAATGGGTAACATATAATGTCTGTAAAAATTTTATTTTTTATTTAAATTTTTAAATATATTGTTTTTTTAAAAATAAATTTTAAATTGCTTGCAACAATTGTTTCAAGAATTAGCATTAATATCTTAATAATCTTTTAGTAATAGATGCAAATAAAAACTCACATCTTGTATCTACAATAAAAAATGCATCTCCAGAGCCTATATTCAGGCAGAGAGAGGGAACAATTTTCATTCTTATCTAATCCTTATTAATGAATCTACTTGTTCCTCCATAATGTTATGAAAACGTTTTCCTTAACGTTCTGCATGCCTCTTGCAGTTTTTCAAACCATTTCAAAGAGCCAGCCCAATATATATATTCGCATATTTATAGTTCCACGATATGCGGCAGAAACGATAAGCGTATGCCGTTGATGAGATAAAGAAAAAAAGAATAATAAATGGCTGGGCGCATCCCCATAGTTTGTTCAATTTGGTGAATCCGGCAGCCCGCCAGCGCGAAATGGGCTTTCCCTTTCAAAAGCATTGCTCATAGCGAAGATTTTAATAGCGCAGAGCAGAGCTAAAATGGCGCTTTTCTGCCAATCGATCCGGCAGAAGATGGTTCTGGAATACCAGAGCTTGGAGTTCTCCCTAGAATCTAATGGCTGGTATTGATGCACCGGCATAGCCTCCCTTTTCTTGATGGCCAAAAACCGTCCTTTGGTCGCTTTCAATTTGCACAGAGCTTCATTCAGAGAAAGGGGAAAAGGACCAAATTTATAGTCACTTCGTGAATAAAATAAGACAGGTTTGGCTCTTGTTTTGCATTATGTTTACACGGTACCCGCTTTAATGTTCCTCATTCCGGGAATCTTATTTCAACCGTATCCGTCCACCCCGTAATACATGAGAAAGTAATGAAATCTCTTCAAAAGGCTTCGAAAGAATTGCCAGGCAGTAGCTTATTGCTTAGAAACTTCAGAATTGAAATTTAATTTTTTTTCCTGGTTTGAGACAAATCTTTCAAAAATACACATGGCGAAAAACAGAATTATTTTATTTTATTGCGTTTGCATTTTAGGTAAAAGGATATGTTTGTATACATTTCTCCAGTAGTTCAACAGTTTTTCCTATTTTATCAAAAGGATTGAATAAAGTTTCTAATAAACAATATGTAAAAATGGAGACAAAGTTAATATTGTAAAGCCAATACTTCATTGTAGTTATAATAACTGATATTAAATCTAAAATTAGAAAACTACTTAAGATTTAAAAAAAATAATATAAGATAGAAAAGGACAGTAGGCAAACTGACAATAAAACAATTTTGGAAAACACCAAATATATAAATATTTGAATGAATATTGTATTATCAACATTTTTTACAAAGGGAATATAAGTATAATCCTACAAATTAATTAATTACGTTAGAAATAATTATTTACAACAAAGTGGACTTTCAAAAATATTTTTAAAAATGGCACCATGGATTTTTTCATGGCCACATTTAAAATAAAAAGTATTAATTCTATAACATTAACTAAGTTACATTTTCTTATATAATTTTATCATCTTTCATATGAATCAATTATATTTATAAGTAAAAAAGTGACTTATTAATCTTGGATATATGTACATTTAAAAAAAATTCTTCATATAGATACGATTTAAGGTAAAAATTATATATAGGGAATATAACTTTCAGCTATGTACAAGTAGTTTAAGAGGCTAAAATTTAAATACTATGCTAAGAGTGAGCAAAAAACCTATTTTAAATGAGCATTTTATTTTCTCATCATTTTCATGCATTCCAAATCTTCAAGAATAGAATTATTGATTGGAGTATAACTCTAAAAATGTGGGCAGTTTTTCGAAGTTAGATAAAGAAGACAACCACTTTGCAACAGTCATCATGTGAATCCTTTCCCAGGTTTAAAGGGATATATTTTATGCAAAGTTTTGACAAATAGGAAATGATTTAAAAAATGAATAAAAAATGAATTTTGATCAAATAATCATGATTTATAGATAATTTATTTATATATAAATATAAATATTAATTATATGTTGATTTTGCTATTAAACTGCAAAAGAGTCATACAAACTAAACGCAAGAGCTCCAAACAAAAATATGCTTTATTAAAAATAATAATATATGGATTTTTTTTTTATCATCAAACTGTAAAAGAGTCAAATAAACTAAACACAAGAACACCAAACAAAAATATGCTTTAGTAAAACAAAACCAAAAAAATTAGAAATTTTTTTGAAAAAGCAAAGGCTAATGTTATTAAAATTTCTTGTGATATTATTTTCTTTAATATGTAAGAAATTACATTTCCCGTATTTCCTTAATTATACATATTATAAATAAAATGACATATAGAGAGATTCACACACATATGTAAATATTATTCAAGTCACATTTAGTTACTATCATAAATATAAAAAATTTAATTAATTTTGCCAAATAATTCAATTTAGATACTTTAATTTCATTTAAAATTGTATGCATGTATTGCAGTTTTATATCATCAATTCAGATAATTTTGCTTATATAAATAAATATATGACTACTCACCAGTTAATTTAAATTTATAATCCTTGAGAACTGGGTAATCCATTAGGTAAAAGTGCACAAAAAATCACAAACACGATGCTGATCAAAACTGTTAAAATGACATAAGAGGAACATCTCCAAAATGTTCAAATATATGAGAAATTGTTGGGAGTAAGTCAAGAAGCTTCTATGCAATGGAAGGGAGGGAGGGGGTACTCCTAAATACATGTTGACATGTCAATAAAGGATCCCAACACAGTGGATTTCTAAGAAAAGACTGCAAAGATACATCTCAACCAATCGCAATCCCCCAGATCGTCTTCTGCCCTATCCTCATTTTAAGAAGAATAATAGATTTTGTGATGCATGTATCACGGATGATTTATGGCCTATTAAAAATCATCCCCCTTAGGATAGCTTGTATTTAAAAACAGACATCACCTTCACAAATGATACAGAAAACTTAATAACACTCTTTTATAAGGAAATTTATGATTTACTTTTAATTGGTCTTTTAAGTTATAGTTCTAATTATAACAAAAAATTGATAGTATTTAGAAATTTTTTAAAATAATTGTTGTCATATACACATACACACGTATTACATAACTACATACAAATACACACACACAATATATATATATATATATATATATATATATATATATATATATATATGTATGGGTACTTTTTTAATTTAATGCTAAAAAAATTTCTATAACATTAGTTTTTAAACTAAAAAAAACTCGATAAAAATCATATTTCAATTATAAACATTTAATATAACCATGTAAACATTATACACATTACATTTAAATATTATATATATTACATTTAAAAATTCCATTTTACATTATAAATACTCTTAGACGATTTTTAAATTTTGTACAATGTGATCCAAAGCGCTTATTAAATGGTCCCAGCTGAAACTCCCATTATATATCTCTTACCCACTGGCGAAATTTTATATCAAATGAATTTAGAATTTTATTTAATGAATATAATTATGTATTTATTTTTTAAATTGATAATTAAAAAGAGGTTCACTATGAATTAAAAAGCAAAAATTTTTGTAAAAATATTAACCACACAATGTGGGGTATTAATTCCAATTGGAATTTTAAACTCAAATGAATATGTGATATTTTAGATATATAATTGATAAATAAATAAATAATGTGATATTTTATAGATATTTTTAGAAGTTTTAATTTTAAATTTTCTAATTAAATTTTTAAACATTATCCTATAAGAGGATTATAAAAAAATTTGTAAAAGAAAATTATTTTGAATTTTCTTTTACAATTTTTTTCATAATCCTCTTATAGGATAGCTTTTTTTATTAAGGCTTATTTTATTTATTTAATAATTAGAAATACATAAAAGAAAAACATAAAATTTCGAAGTAGGAATATATAAATGTGTTTCATTAGCTATTAAATTTTTCAGGGTAAATGTCTTATAGTAAAATTTTAGTATAAAAAAATGTGCATTAATTAAAAAAATATAGAAAAAACCCAACAATGCTTTTAAATGAAATTAAATATTGTATCAAATAAATTAATCATTTTTTTAATTGACATAATATTTAATTTCAATTAAAATGTAATAGAATATCAAAAAGAAATTTTTTATAAAAATACAAAAATATGACTTATCAAATAAATAAATATAATTTGAATTTATATTTAAAACTTACACTGAATGTTAATTTCTTATCAGTCATTTTAAATGAAAAATAATATTGATAGGAAATTTTTTTGAAGTTCTACTTCAGATTTCCTGTCATTTATACTTCAACAATAAATAGGATAAAAGATAATAGACTGATTATGGTAAAAAATTATTTTACCGTACTTGAAGTTCTATAAACATATTTTGAAGATTTTGAAGGTTACATTTCACAAAAAAATAAAATAATTTATACAAGATTGGAAAAATCTTAAGCTTATTGTATAAATTTAAAAAAGGATATATGCATACTGAATGATAAATAAGGTAGTAATTAAAAATGTTTTTGACTTGTTGTTTATTAGCATTTGTAAGAATGTTACGTTAAATTTTATGTTGAGATTGTAAAAAACATCATCTTCTAAGATCAAAAAGAAATTTGATTTGTTTTCCACTCAACGGTCATTTTTTGCACACGAGGGCTAATTAGACCGGGACTTATGGCTTAAAGTGGGTTCCGAACCACTACGAACATTCATGGTAAGATTCGAACTCTCGAATCGAAGGCCAAAATAAAAAAAAGGAAGAGATGGTCAATGAAGTATATGCTGAACATCATAAAACTTCCTCGATTTGAATAGCAGTCTCATTTATTTTCAGATATTTTTTCTTGAAAATCATGAAATATTTTAATACAACATTTGGATAATTTTGTGATTCCTTAAAAATTTTATTTGAATAAGTTCTTATAACTATCTAAATTATTAATCTAATTTACTAATTTTTTTGTTATTTTTCTATTATATATTTCGTTATACAAATGTATAATTTTGAAAATACAGTGAACAGTTTTCCTATTTTTTAAGAGGAAAATATAGGAAAACTGTTCACTGTATTTTCAAAATTTCCTATTTTTTAATAGGAAAAATAGTAAAACTGTTCCTTCTTTAAAAATTAGCTTAAACTAATTATTAAGTATGAAAAATATTTTTTAATTTTCGTAAAAATATTGTAAATTTTAATTTTAAAAGGGAACTATTTTGTTTTTGTTAAAAAAAAAAAAAAAAAAAATCATAAACACTGAAAATTTTTGTGTGAGATAGTGACGAAAAATAGAGACGAAACGTTTTTTACAGTTACCATTAAATTTCAAAGCCTTTCAATGAAATTTTTATTTAAGAATGTATATTTTGTGATTACAATTTAGTTAAGAAAATTTAAGTGAGCTTTGTTAAAGTATTTTAATGAGCTCATTTTTAATGACAGTTACAGTAAAGTATTTCTGCGAAGGAAATATTTGATTTGAATTTATTTTATACATTTTTTAGTATTGAAAACCTTTGTAAAAAATTAAAAGCAATTTTGGAACGTTGAGCAATCAATATTTCGGTGCAACAATCTCGAAAGATCTAAGGCTCGTGCATTTTTCTCTTTGAATTTTTGAGATCGCCTCCAATTCAAGAAATCGGGGTGAATTTTTCTTCAAAAATAACTGAAATCTTAGGAAATGATTCTTTTTTAATTGATGCAGGATTCATTAAACACATAATTTTAAATTAATTTTTTTAGTTTAGTTTACAGAAATAAACATTATTGCACCAGAGTCCGGTGGGTTATAAGTTCATTCAAATTTGCTTGCATTTTCGCAATCTCAAAACACCACAAATCTAAAAATTATCATAGAAAATCAAAACAATTCAAATACAATTTTCTAATTATAATTGTTTTGTTTAATAATTGAACAAAATGACTGGAAGGAACATAAAATATTTTATTTTCCTCTATTAATAAATAACTTGAATACTAATTTCTGATGTATAGTTTATATCTGTATTATTTAAAAATTAGCGTAGTTTCTTCAAAATTGAAATTTTATTTTTTTTTACATCAATTCAATTTATACTTCAGTTAAAAAAAATTAAAATGTGAAGTTTATTTTATATTATTCTACAGAAAAAGTTTTGAATGATTTACAGTTTAAAGAGTTTTAAATATTATGTTTGTGTTCAAACTTGACATGGGAAAGATTTATTGCACATGAAATATTTAGCTAATGAGTAATGAAAGATCGCATTAAAAATACATGTAATCTGAGGAATGTGTATTCTTAGGAAAGTCAGGAGTATTATTTATTTACCATGGACATAATCTTTCAAATTATTACTTTCCTATCAGTTTTGCAAAATAAGTTGAATAAGTAATAACAAAATCAATCTACTATCTTCACCTTGTAATATTTAAATTGCTTACAACAAAGTTGTGCAATTTTTCTATACATTTTATGTGCAGTTTATCACGGCTTCGTTCAGCTTACCCGCAATATTTGATTACATGAATTATTTTTGTTCACCTGGAAAAGCACTTATCATAGTAGGCATACATCTGAGTTCCTCCTTCGAATGCAAGATCCGCTCCATAAATTTGGCAAGACTTAGTAATTTTCATAGGTGTATTATTTCTCTCTTCTGGCACAAACCCAGATTCAGCAACAGTCGAGACTCTGAAAAGCGTAAGAAACTTGTTAACACATCTAGAAGTCTCTCTTTGAATGACACAAAACTTTTTATAAGTACTTAGGTGAATATCTCTCCTGTTTGTTTCAAGGATTATTTTGAATCACAAAATATTTCAATTTGTTATTTCATCCTATAATCAAAATGAAAACTTTAAACAAAGAATAGCTTACCAAGTTGTCTAGGTATTCTCTAAAAACAAACATCAAATGAACGTACTTATGTACCATTACTATAAATAATATTTGTTCTCAGGGATTCACTCAACAATAATTAAATTGTTGAAAAATTATCATTAACGCTGGTACATACACACACATATATAATATAATTATGCGAATACTAAATTAGTTTAACAGATACGAAATAATTGGCCTGAAATCTACCGTCAATCTTAAGAAACCGATGTTAACCTGTAATAAATTGCACAGTCATAGTATTAGACATAAATTGATATAAATGACATGGCATAACATTTAGTTTATGAATATGTAAAAATTATTTTTCCATCTGCATATACTTATAATTGACTGCTTAATATGTAACTAAATATTAAATAGTGCAATGAAAATATGTTTAAAAATCGATATTAGTTTATAATGCAATACCTGAAAACTCAGCTCCAGTATAGTGTTGATGATAATGTTTCAGCACAATCATCACGTTCGAAATTGTTTATAAGGCGAGAAAAGAAGTTGATCAAATACACACACAATAAACTCTATATCTTTCAATTTTTTTCTCACTTAATTTTGTTTGTAGAAAATATAAAGTCTAGATATAAAAAAATTGCTGCTATCTAAGACATTTATACCTGAAAAATAACTACTGATATTAGCTATAAAATGTATCAGTATTTATAACGGATTAAGAATAGATCTTGCGTGTGCAATGCGATTTTTCCTTACAATGCATTTTAATGAGACTTTTTATCTAAATTCAAAAAGAAAAATAAGTATAAGGAAACATTTTCTTATTATCAAAATAAAATTTACATTGTATATAGCTAAGGAGTTTTAATTTTTATTGATTTGAAAAATAAGTATAGCAAATCAATAGACCTTTTAATAAATACTATGCATTAGAATTCCTTTTATAAAAATCTTTCATCCCATGGAATTGCGAAAAATCTAAATACGTTTGGAATTTTATTGATGAATAATATAAATGTGATTTTAATCATAAAACATATATTGTGATTTTAAATCATATTTTATCATTAAAGTTATTATTTGTTTCATATATTTGAAAGAGAAAATTAAAATAACATTAGCTAAGCTTATAGATTAAATTTGGATAATACTAAAATAATTAGTTTATTTCTATTTAAAATATCACAGTATCATAGTTAAATCTAAATTAAGAATTTTGTATAAGAAAGTATGCTCTAGAATTTAAGAACATGTAACTTTTCTATCAATTTTCTTATTTATACTCAATGCTTGGTTTTCTTCATCTACATTTCGTGGTACATGTAGTATATGTACCACGATATGTATAAAAGAGTAACATGTTCTTCCCATATTCTCAAAATTCTGATTTCATACCAAAAGTATTAAGTGAAATTAAATTGTCGAGCTCAAATAATAAAATACAATAATTCTAATGATTACAATGATAATTAGGGGGAGTTGAATTTATATTTGGGTGACTCAAATATCTACTTTGTCCTAATAAATACTTTGGAATTGACTGTGAATTGTTTCACGAATTTTATTTACTGACATCAGGTTTATACCTCACTTTGTAGGCGTGTTTTGCGGAAACAATGAAAAAATCAATATGGTGTGCAACAAGGTTACTAGGCTATTTCTTAAGTGCACAGTTTAACATTTATTTTCAATTTCATGTTGATTTTGACTTAAAAGTCAAACATCAAATGAACGTACTTATGTATTATTACTTTAAATAATATTTGTTCTCGTGGATTCATTCAACAATAATTAAATTGTTGAAAAATTACCATTAACTTAGGTACATGCACACATATATATAACATCACATTTTAATATGTGTGAAAAATTAAGTGGATTTTCATGCACAGCTATTTTAAATTTAATATGTTAAATTTTAATTATTTAATAAATAAATCAAAATTTATGCAATTAACGTGTTCATTAAATACGTTATTTGACTAATTTTGTTTAATTTTATGTTTTTGCATTTGATTAACATAAATTAATTTAGATATAAAAAATTTATAAATATGAAATAATGTTACGGGAGCCTTATAATTATCTGACATAATTCACATAAGTTAAATAATACATTCCTTATAACATGCAGAGAAACTCTTAATTTATTTAAGAATTTTTAACATTAGAGTAATATAATAACGGTAAAAAATAATATAACGTATTCTACGCATTTTTAATAAATAAATAATTATCCATTAATTTTTAATAAACAAATATATTACCTTTATAATTATGTCTTAAAAAATATAATTACTCTACAGATTTAAAAACTTAAAACTATATCACTAATAAAAAAATCTTTTAAAGTAATTATATCTCTTATCAGGAGAATTTTCATTTTATATTACCTATAATATGATAAAAAGCTTTAATAAATAAAAAAAATTATTATAAGTTTGCCACAGTATAAAAATATTAAACGATTAAAAGAGCCACAAAACGCTTTTTAATAACGCATCATGTTTTTTTTTTTTTTTTTTTTTTACATTTTGAGGTTTTTTTGAAGGGCATAATTTTAATTTTGTTAAATACAAAAGTGCAATGTACTTTTGTGGAATTCTTCTTTCACTTCGAAACTCTGCTTTTGTACCAAAGAATCAATATCGTATTTTCCAGTTAATATTGCTAACACTTGTTTCTGAAACTAATATTTTTCCAAAACCCTAAATTCTGTGAAACTAAATTTAAACTATGTTTTAAATAAATATAACGCATTATACAATATATGGAAAATATTAATGTCATTAAATACATGCTTTCAAATGCTATGGAGCACTATTTGAGGAAATGTATTACTTTATGTTGCTTAAAAATTACGTATAGCCTGTTGCATTATTAATTTGTAGAAGCAAAGAATTAATTTCTCAACTCCTGTTGTTTAAGTATTCAAATCGTAATCCATTCTCACCTGTACAGATGCATTGAAATATTTTGCACTAAAAACAAATATCAAGTTAAAATTTAATATTTTGAATATATAAACACGTGTGTTAATATTCCGCATTCGAGAATACAAGGAGCAATTTTTACACATCAAAGGTAATAAAACTATAATTTATTACATTCCTTCATAGTCGTAACGGCTGATATATCATATTTAAGAGCTTACCAATAGATATTTATCTTTAAGGGAAAAACACCTTTAGTCTTGAAAATTGCGTTATATTTATAGGAACTAGATTAAGTTACATTTGAACGTAATGCATTTACAATAAATGTCATTTCTTAAGCTGTGAAGACCTTCCATTGTTTTCAATGGTCCATACCCTGTCAAGGCCTTCAATCGTTTTATTCAAGTAATACTTTTACAGAAGAATGACAGTTATAAGAATTTAAAGTTCTCGTTAGAATATGTTTATTGGGGATCTCATTGTTCGATCCAAAAACACAGCAATTTTTCTGAGTAGAAAATATAAATTTTATATGTAAGTTATAAAATGACAGGGCACAGTTATTGCTTCATAAGCAACCTATAAATTTTAACAGCTCTGTACTATTTGGGTGATATTCTTTCTAGAAATTCTATTTGTATCACACATTTTATAACTCAGAGTTCCACTTCAAAAAAGATTACAATATGACTTATTTCGTGATTAACCAAAGTTAGAAGATAATGCGAATCACAACATCTTAATTCATATTCATTTTAAAAATTTCAAAAAAAAGAAAATACCGTTTAGTTTGTAAATTTTATTGCTTTAATTATAACAACAATTAAAAAGTGTTTTTTGAATATTATTAAAAAATTTTATAAACTTTAACAGAAATTAGTTCTATATAGTTTTTTGCAAGAAATTAACATTTCCTAGAATGACGGTTATCAAAGTAATCACATTTTTTGAATTACACTGTGCATTAGAAGCTAAGTAGAAGCAAAAAAAAAATTTTTTTTTATTAAGAATCACCATAGAGCACTAACCATATTTGCATAAATATGTTATTTTTGATTCTAAAATAATGAGGTAAATACGAAAAAGATTATTTGCTCATTTTTTGCTCAAAAAAATAATTTTGCAGTAACTTTATGAAAGCTTATTTTGGAGTCACAGAATTTATTTTTAACCACGGATCATTTTTTTAAATTGCTTTCAAAGCTATTTAATTTCAGGTTACTATATTGATCATGATTCATAAAATTTAAAATTCATTTCTCCAGCATTTTTGGGATTTGATTGCAATCTTAAACTCTTCAATTCGTCCAAAAATATCACCTTTCGTATAACAGAAAAGCAAATAAATTTTAAGCAATGAAATCAAACTGAGCAAAATTGAAACATCAGAAATATTCCTTACATCTTATAAAAAACAATAAATCTTTCAAAGTTTTGATTTTGTACAGAAATTTTTAAATTTTGTGTATCAAAGGCAATATAAAATAGTCAATCTTTTCTTTCCTATTTTAAGATCTGAATTAAATTACATAAATAAACGTGCTTATTTTATCGAAATGCAAAATTAATATATAATATATATATTTAATTATTTTTTGAATATTTTTTAATATTTATCAGATTTTATTTATCGTAAGTTTTACAAGAGAGCACAATCCAGCGGTCTATTCTAAATTAGTGTATTTTACAGTTTAAAAATGAAGAAAACATCCATTGAACTTGTTTCGTACCATAAAAAAAGATTAGGGAATAAAAGCCGACTTCAGCATGTTATTGTGTATATATTTGAAATAAACTTATATATACTTCAGAGCTTATTTCAACTTGAACAATATGAAAAGATAGCACAAAAAATTAGAATATAGATAACGATACAAATTATTTTGAAATAATAATTTTATTTTGAACTGATAAAAATACATGTTCATTTTTGTTGTCCAAAAATTATCGAATACTAGAGACCACGTTTGTAGATTTGTTGTAATTTTCAGATAATTTTGATCCGTAAAATTTAATTTTATTGCTATGACAAATCATCAAAATTAGTAAGCTTAGCATTTTGTTTTTACAATTCAGAGAATTTTAATTAACAGCTTTAAACTTCTGTTTTCCCAAAAAGGACATTAAATAATTTAAAATATAAAAACCATTTTCTTACGCAAATATTTATTAGAAGCATTCAAAATCAAAGTTAAATCAAGTGACAATTCATTTAATTTATGAAAAAAAACTATGAGAATATCATTTAAAAGATATAAAATAATATTAAAAGTACAAAATCTATTTTATATATATATATATATATATATATATATATATATATATATATATAT
>JAPDSC010012563.1:1616613-1706411 GCA_026290005.1 Latrodectus geometricus | reverse complement strand
GACGAATTTATTTGTGTAAGTGTTCAATATCATAAGCAATGCAGTAAGGTGTTTCTCATGATAATAGAGAAAAAGAATAAATAAAAACTAAATAATATAAAGAAAAAGAATAAATAAAAACTAAATGAAGATGTAAAAAGTTTTAAATAAATCTGAAATGTTTAAAATGGTAAGTTGATGAGCAATAGATGTGTCTGATGAATTTCCACTCTACAAATAACACATTTCGTAAATTTGAACGGCAAAAGGATACATACCTACATACCTACACACACACACACACACACACACACACACACACACATATATATATATATATCTGTATACCATCACACCCACAGATGAACATATATATATATATATATACATGTGTGTGTGTATCCCAGGTGGAATATATATGTCCAGGTCGTGGTAGTGCACGATTTATAAGCAATGATTGCCAAGAAGTGATATAAAATATAAAGTAATAAATAAAAATTTATAAAATAATCATTTTAGGGCTCACCATAGCATAGTGGTAAGATGGTGCTCTTCCGAGTGAAATATCCTGTGTTCCATCCCACCCTCTGTTGAACATAGGATATTTTGCATCTGGCTTTTGCATGCTTATCTGACGGAGTGGGTGTTTGAGGGTTTTCAGGGTTTTCTTTCTTTCAACACGTGAAGATGGCTCACTATCTATAAGAGACCGTCTAGGAAGGAATTACACAAAAGAATATTAAAATGCCTTGCTAGGTAGTTAAACAGTCCACAATTTAAGAAAAAAGTTAAAAACAATTAAACTATTGAGTATTCCACTCATTATAGTATTTAATACAAAAAGTCACTAACTATAAACATTTTGTAAAATTTCTGATTTTGTTAGGTAAAAGAAAATAAATACATGTAAAAAATTTCCAAATTAAAATTTAAGGTTTATTTTGCTTTACAATGATTGTAGTTTCTTTCAAGAAACTACAATCATTGTAAAGCAAAATAAAAAAAGTTAAGAAAGAGAAAAAGTTAAGAAAAATTATAATTTCAACAGTGATCTATGTGTGTGTGTGTTTTGTTTTAAAATTTCCTTTAGTATATAAATTTTATCTTTAGATATTTTAATAAGTAAAATGGAAATTGAGCATGCTATTAATATATGCTATTAATATATAATTATTATGAAATAAGAAATTGAGCATGCTATTATTCATTTGAATTATATCATAATAATAAGATGGAAATTTTGAAATTGATTTGTTACTTTTTTATTCAATTTTAATTTGCATTTATGCCATGTTTGTTATTGCTTCCATGTAATGAGAAACAAATAAACTTTAGAGAATCTGCACAACATTGTAGCAAATGAACTCTTGAGCTTCATCACTGGCTCGATCCGAATGAATCTTCACATCTAATTATAAGCCAGAAATGACCATATCTCATGATAAAATTTGCTTTTTATCTTTTGCATTTGCTTCCTAATGGTAAACGGAAATGATCAATTGACTTCCATTTCACTGACTGACAGAACAGTTGCAGCCAGTGTCTTTGCTAATGAACGCGGTGCTCATTGCAACCTCTGATGCACTCTGTTATTCCATTTCGATCATGAGTTAGGTGAACAGTGATTGATTTATCCGGCAAACGTGCTTCCTTCACTTCCGCTTCCAGAGAGAATAAATTCTTATTAGAAGCCAGAAAATGTTACAATCATTCTATAGGATTCATCTGAAGCGTGCTCTCTGTCTTCCAATAATCATGAGAATAAAAATAAAAGAAGTTATAAATCCACAGTTGTAAAATGGTGAAGTTTGGGTAAACATGTCTATAAATGATATTCATCGATGATTTCGCTTATCTTTTATGAATGAAAGCATGTTTCCTGCCAGGAAATTAATACACGAAGAAATATATATGAAAAAAAGTGCATTTTATAAGGTTATAATATTACAAAATATATATGTAAGTAATATTAACTAAAGTTGCTTATTATTGAGTGTTTATCTCTCTCAGGTAGCAATATACTTAATTGTATGCTTTTTATAACACTAAGAGCAAAACAACTAGTATTTTGAATTATTACAGAGTTAACAAACAAAAGCAAATTAGAAGTTGCCGATTGTCAAACACACACATTTTTATTCATCCCTATCAAATAAACTGTTCCAGGATTAATTCATTTCTGCTTCGATATAGTATCGAATCATATTTCATGTAATATAAAAATATAAATATTTAATTTTAAATTGTAAATAAAAAATAGTTTTCAACAACTGTTTTGATTAGGTGTGTTTAATAAACACTTACTTTACTAAATACAAGAATAATTTTTCTCCACAATACTGTTCGCAATAATAAAATGGTTTTAGAGAATCTTTCAAGATCAACATAAATTAAGCGGATGAAAAGATTTTCAAAAAGAATAAAAACATTTCTACATCTTAAAGTTAATAATTACGTCTGTTGGGGAGGATTATAATTACAAGAAAGTCTAAGAGACAAAATTGAAATCCATGGCAAAGAGAACATTTGAAGAAGAGGAATAAAAAAGCTTTATACGCAGAATTTTAAACAAGATACTATAAAATCTCTTCATATTTTATATAAGACTTAAATAATTTCCTTCTATGATGGAAAACGAAATTCAAAGTTTATAAAAATTAAGATTATTCCACTTTCTCACACTTCTTTCATTTCTCACACTACTTTTATTTCAAAAATCTTCTTTATTTATTACTTTATCTTTGCTTTTCAAGTATTTTCCTAGGTTACTTCAAATTCAAAGTTAAAATATCTTTTAAAAAGGTATATTGGTTTAATTTTTCATTATTAATGTGGCCCAGAGATTGGTCTATTCTATTTTAAATACTCTGATCAGTCACTGTTAAATAATGAGAAATGGATGAAGCTTTCTGTATCTTGTAAAAGTGAGTATTTGGAATTTTTTACGATTTTCTCTCTTAAGATATGGGAATTTGTATAGACGTTGTAACAAAACAGTCATTTCAAACCTATAAAAGCAGATTATATTCAAATACCTTAGGAGGAAATTTATCTAATCTACTGACAGACGTGAGCATAGTAGAGCTCATAATGATCTGATGTAAATTAAGTTAACTCTTGAGTTCTTTTCATGGTCTCAGTTACATCTCCAGCCATTAATGAACAATATAACTATTAATGAAGTGGTTGCTTTTTTCTTCTTCGAGCAGGCAGTTTTGTAGGAATGATTACTTGAGAATTTTCCCAGTTTTTCCTTTGCGACTTGCGAATACAGTCGTTGCGATGAATAAGGAAATAATTTACGTTAGCAAAAATCGCTTCGGAAGGTGAAATCGATTAAAACGTTCTGAACTTCTAGTTATGCAGTTTTAAATGAATGTAGCCTGTTAATAATTTACAGATACGTAAACTGTTAGTCTCTTATGATGAATTTTAAGGAATCCGCCTTAACTATGACAACACATCTGAACCATTTAATAAAAAAAAACACAAAGCATTTTTTGTATTAAAAATCAACTCTTTTTAAAGAAATGTTTGTAAATTTCTCATTTCAGATTTTGTAAACAAGCATCTTAAATATTTCTAAAATAAATAAAGATATGAAGAAAATATTTTAATGTGTTAAACAATTCATATATTCATCATAATAGTTAAAAATTTTTAATTTTTTGATATGAGATTAAATAGTTTAAAGAAAGAGAAAGACAAAAAATGTTTAAAAACGGTTTTCTCTTAAACGATTTATTAAATGAAATTGCTATTGATTTCTAAAATATTATTGCAACTGAAATTTCGTAAAATTGTAATAAGTTGAGAAAAGAATTTAAAAAAAAGAAAAGACAAAAAAGAATATGGCTGTGAGTTCCCCTATAATTTGTAGGAAGATTTTACAGAAAGAAATGCATTATACAAGAATTTCAAATTAAATTTTTGTGAATACGAATCCAAAATGCGTTTTCTTTGATTTAAGTTATTTTTCTATCTGGGCTTCTGTAACTTTTTACGAATTAAAATGTGTTAATATTTAAAATCTATTCTTTTTAAATATGAAACAAGTTCAGAATTCTCCTAAAATATTCTTGGAGTTATGAAGCATGATAATAGTCAAAAAAATACAAATCGGTAAACTAATTTAGAATTGCTAATAAGTTGGATAGAGTAAATAATTTTTTTACTAATTATTTCGATTTAAGAAGTCAAAAATGTTAACAATATTAAAAATTAAAAAGAGTATGCCTAATTTTATTATATATGGTTGCTTAACATAAATTATGCAAGCTATGGAGTTAATATTAATAACTAAACTAGGATTATTTAAAATGTAGCTTTATTTGTAGCAAATAAATCACTAAAATAACGCAAAATGTATGGAAATATTTTTCGCAGTTATAGAAACAAAAATCATTTTTCGATAAATATTTAGCTAACTGATCCATTTAAATTTAAAAAATATTTTTAAACTTTGTTTTTATAAAATTAATGAAAAAAAATAGAATAAAAATTTATCTCATTTGTAATATTTGTTAAACTTAAGTAAACTTGATCTTAGTTTAAATTACCTTTATAAATCTTAGAGTATATTATACAGTATAAATGGTTCAATTAAATTATCTATTTCAAATCATTAAAAATCTATGGAAAATTATTACATAGAATTAGTATTTAAGTTAACACTACATGCATACAAATTAGGTAATAAATAATGGATGTCCTTTAACATCAAATTTTTAAAATAAATAACCAAACAATAAATATAAGCAATAAATTCTAAGAAAAAGCTATATCTTCCACTTAAATTTCTATAATTAAATGAAATTATTAGACTGTAAGAGCTATTTCAAAATCGAAAAACGACACTAAAATATATTGAAATTAAATATTTTGCTGCCATAACATTTCAAGTTTTACTTGGTATATAAACATGCTAAACGTATTCAATCAACATGAATAAGTAATTCAGGAAAAGAATAATTTATGTACATGTAACCAGGTCTGAAATTTAAAAATTCACTGAATCGTTAAATACTTACTTCACAATAAATGTTAAATATTCTTATTATTTTTATAGTGACAAAAGGAATTCAAAATGCAATTTATAAATGTTCACAAAAATAAATTGAATTGATGAAATTTTAAACTTCTTTTACTTAATCTGAAATATAATAAAAATAGTTTTAGATCAATATTTTGCTGTAAACAAATCTGAGACATAAAGTAAAATTTCAGTTTCGATAGAATTTTATTTTATTATTTAGGTATTTGTCATCGGAAATATTTTTCTTAGCAGAAGCTGTAAGTCATAGATAGAATTCATAAAGCGCATGCTTTTTCAAAAAATAACTTATCTATTAAAAAATACTAAGAATATTAAATTAAGATGTATTTTAAATATTTTAGGAAAACTAAATTTTTGCTTTAGGAAAACCTATTGGTCGTTCATTGATGTAAAATTTTAAAATTACTTGTTCCATTATGCTTTAGTTAGTAAATATATTATAAATATTTTGCCGTATAAATGTAATTTTTACAGTTTATTATTATCCATACTTTAATATGATTATTACATTAGTCTCTGAATTTTTCTTTCTTATTAAATATTCAAAAACCTATACTCCTCTCTAGTAATTGAAGAAATGGAATTATAATGTCTACACAGAATTATAACTTTTCTCGAAAAATGATATAGTTGCAGCTGTACTTTTTTACGAATAAATTTAGCATCATTTGGCAAATTGGAAAGGTAAAAAGCTGATTCTTATGTACGTATATGTCAAAGTATTTTGTTGTGTTGAGTACTGTTCGTGCAGTAGAATCGCGCGCGTTTCTCATTTTATATATCACTTCTTATTCGTATTGTGTTGTATTTTGTGTTACAAAATATTATTAAGGATTATAATTTGATTATTCTAAGCTCTTCCTAAGCCAATGAACGCTCAGGCAAAGATCCGAAACAGTCAACATTAGTGCTATTCGTCTTTGTTACATTATGATAATCAGCTTGATAAGCACAATAATAATATTAGGGCTTAGGAAAGTAAAGCCGTTTCCCCCCCCCCCATGAACTGCAACTTTTCTTATAAAATAGTTATTTATAATGCTTCAAGTGTATCAATTTAAATTACATTTTAATGTATTTATACATATTCCCTTTTTTGTTTTATAATGCAATTTTATTGAATATTCTTATTTATTAAATTTCATTGCTATAATTTATTAGATTTCTATACGATTCCATAATAAGTGTGCAAAGTTTTTCAGCATAATTTATCATTTTGATGTACTTATGTACAAAATTTTTGCAAAAAATAAAAAAACACTGAAAAATACATAATTTTAAATGCGAGTTTGCTGTGCAATAGAATATGAAATATATTAGACTATAATAAATGATAATGTCTAAGTAAATACAGCTGTGTTTAACAATTTTTGAATTTACAAAAAATATATATAAATGTTTAAATTCAAAAGCATTTCCTAAGTCTTGTTTCATACATATCAAAGACATCTGACACATACTGAATAATGTGTCATAAAATATTCATAAAACTAACAATTCTTTGAAAAAAGACTCCCAAATAAAATTTACTTTATTTTATTGGAATACATTTATCGCTTAGGTTTTTTTTATCATTCAAAAGGAAAAATTTATCATCATTTATGGTACTTAAGAGTTTACACAAGCTTAAGAAATACGTGTATTTAAGAATTTGAAAATAACATTTAAAATATATATATTTTCAAAATAAGAGATTTGAGAAATATATTTTATGCATTAAATTTTATTAATTTATATGATTAAATCAATGGGTGTTATTGCTACAATGCCGAAAGAAGTTTATTTTTTGAAGAAGTAACATTTAAAACAATTTACTCGGATTCATTTTGAAAAATTGTGCTTGTGTATTGAACAGTTAATCTAAATAAAATCATCTTTATATTAAGAAATTAATAATTACTTCTTGCATTAGAATGTCTATGCTCATAAAAATATTTGGTATGGATTGATATTCAAATATAAGTGGAAATTTAAATTTGACGACATAAGTAGACATCAAAGACGACACATGTAAAACATCAGATTTCTCATACGAACTGCTTAATGCTGGCAAATAAAACAAAAATAAAATTGGAATTTTTTTATGCTTAAATTCCAACTTATACTTGAATTATTTAAATTAACAATATATGAGTAAATTATAAAATACTAAAAAATTCCGATCATTAATTGTAGTCAAACAAAGACATTTTAAGAATCTAATGGCTCTAATATATTGTTAATTTTTATGATTATAGAAAGTAAATATATTAATTTTTTCATAATCCTTTACTAATGTATCTTAACAAAAGAAAATGACGGTTTAATCATAAAATTATCAGAATTTACTTTTAATGACTATAAGACATTGGTTGAGTTTTAAAATCCTAATTAGATCTAAATTTGTAAATTTCTTAATAATTCATAATTTTGAAATTTTTCTAAAAATTTTAGAGTTAATAGTTTTGTTATAGAATTTATATAAAATAAAAAAGCTAATTTTTTTAGTATGAATTGGATAAACCACCCATTGTGATTTTGCTTGCGTTATTAGTTTTGTATTTGAACTGTCTTAATTTATCGTTTCTCATTTGTAGGTCCCAATGGATGCCCAAGACGTCGTGGTCGGCAAACTTACACCCGATTCCAGACACTCGAACTGGAAAAGGAATTCCATTTCAATCATTATCTAACTCGACGGCGGCGTATCGAGATCGCTCACGCGCTCTGCCTCACAGAGAGACAGATCAAAATTTGGTTCCAGAATCGACGAATGAAGTTGAAGAAGGAGTTGCGAGCTGTCAAGGAAATAAATGAGCAAGCCCGATTGGAAGCAAAACTAAAAGACCAAGATGACGGCAAACGAAAAAACAGCAGTAATGTAGCTAGCAATAGTGACAAGAAAGAGAATTCCTCGTCATCAACTTCTTCGAAGGACCACCACCTTGACAAAGTGAAGCTTGATGTTGATGACGATCCTAGAGGAAGAAGAGAGAGCCTGCAAGATGAGGACAACGACTCCAGAAATTCGACTAACACCGACATCAGTACCACATCAGTGGGCGACATCGTTGACACGAGTCCTGGTGTGAATCATTTAGTGGCCAGACCCTTGATCCCCAGTTCCGATGAAGCTAGCTTGCCATAGAGTGAACTGCTTTCAGGAACCGGTGGTTCAGCTAATTGATTACCAATATACGACCATACACTAAAACAGACTTACTTTATATTGCTGCTATTACAAAAAAACTTAGTCTTGATTTTGTTTTTAATTAGTTGAAAATATCGATTTAATGTGAGACATAGCCATCTTAGGGTTCCCACGTAATGGCACAAAGCTCTTTTTATCTTCTTGGTCTGCTCAATAAGACATGTGCTTCATACTTATTTTCTGTTAGCCTTTTATTTGAGTCCATTGAATGGATATAAGCACAAAACAGCTATACGCCTTTCCAATATACGTAGTAGATGTAACAAGAACATCAGAGTGGCTTCTGAATGATACAAAGTACTTCAGAAAAGGGACAAAGTGCTGCCTTTTTAAATTAAACCTATTATAATCATAGAAAAAAATAATGAATCATAGAATTTAACGTACGTAACCCCCTGAAGCACAATACCAACGCTCTCTTAATAAAAAAATGTGGGAACCCTATATTCGTATGTATAAGGTGTTTCCAGATCCACAGACTTTTCAATTCATAACATGATTATATCATTAGGAAATTTCATGTTTAATCCCCTTTTTCTCCCCGCTACATTAACTAACTCATGACATTTCGAATATAATTTTGTATTGTGTCTTATCATTGAATGTTTCTATACGTATTTCATCATTTTCTACTTCATAAGCTGCGGAGGTGTTATATAAATTGCTTTCATTAATCTTCACAAACTTCTGCCACAAAAACAGTCTTTTTTATAGATTCACTACTTGTTTATTGTTACAGTTTCATGTTTTTAAAAATTCAGTATAGTATATTTGATTAGAGGATTTATTTTAATTTTGCAGTGTGAACTTAGAAAGTTACTTTGAGATTAAAATATATCCACACGAGGGTTTTACTTGGGCAAGAAGTTTTAGATTTATTCTTGTACATTAAACTTTAAGTACAAATCAATTAAATATGTTTGTTTTAAAATGTCTTGAACAAGATTGTCTTAAAGGTTCAGAAATTATTTTTATATTAATATCACACTAAGCTTTTTCCTAGTAAACATTATACTACAAAATACTTAAGTCAATTGTTATAGCTCAAATTTCAAAAAATTTTAATAATTTGTAAATCTTCGTCATAAGGTATACTGTACAGAAAAATTTGTGTCAATTTTTTTAATTGGTTAACACATAAACTTTAAAAACCTGATGTATAAGAAAATGGCAGATCTAATCAATAGCTTCATTATTAAATTTAAAATCTCACATGAAATTTTCAATCTCTTATTATAAATACTTAGAAAATGCAAGCAACATTTAATACTACATAAAACTTTTTGCATAAAATAGAATTTTATATTTTACCTTTTTTGTAATTAATGGATACTTTGTTGTCATTTCAAAAGCACTATAAGAAACTGAATATTTCATTACTTAGTTTTTTAATTGATTACATTATAAAATTAATGCAGATTGTTACGTGATGAGACTGGATTCTTTAAAGAAAACAGAATTAACTTTGCAATATATTTTGCTTTTGAAATACATTTTGTTGGAATAAAAGCAAATTTTGTATTTTTTTTTTTCAAAAAAAAAAAAAAAAAAAAAAAAAAATCGAAATAGTATATGTTGATAATTAATTCTCAATTTTTTAAAGATTTTATTTATTAATTTCTCCTCATATGTAAATAATTATTTTTTGTTATTACATATAAATATTATTTTAATGAATTCGTTATGAAAATAACAAGTTTGTTGCTCATAAACTTTTGCTGTTAATATTTTTATATTAATTATTTTTGTTTTAATAAGAAATTTGTTGATTGATGTTGAAAAATTATGTTAGTAAAAAAAATCAGTTTATTAATGTATCTTTCTGAAATGTAATGCATGTTTAAGACTCTGTTAATTTTAAATATTTAACATTAAATAATTTCAAATTATACATTTTATGTAAGTTAAAATAGTCATTTTATTGACAAATGTTGATTTGAACTTTTATTCTAATATTTTTCGTTGGTTAAATCATAATTCGTGTTATCTAAAATGCTTCTCTGCTGTTATATATAAATATATGTGAAATTTTTTAGATATTTATGTTTTATCATGAGTCACATTTTTTTAGCGGCAATTTTTATTAAAAATAAATGATAAATAATGTTTGCAAATATTATTAATATTTAAAAGCAAATAAAAATTTAATTAAATAATAAATATCTCTTGATGTGAAAAATGGTCTCTAAAGATGTGACTCAGAATATACATTTCTATTTTAACTGATTCTTTACTATAAATGAGATTTTTGGTCAAGTGCAATAATGTTTTTTAATTATGAAGTACTATATAATTCTCTATTCATCATTTCCTACAATAAATTCATGCTTATGCTTATTAAAGCTGAATTTTATCAAAGAGTATATAATTATAGCTCTGATATTTTTCATTTATCCCTGATCACAATTATTATTTTCATTAAAAAATAACAAATAGTGAAATTAAAATTAAATTTTTAATTAAAGAGAAATCATTGAAACATTTAAGATTAAGATACCATGTATTTCGATACATAGCACATATTTTCAAGTTTTACTATTTTTGTCAATTCAAGTGATACACATAACTGTGAATCTAATTTTTTTCATGTACTTTTTTAAATATGATTTTAATATCTTTAACACTTTTTAGCATAAAAATATAACATTATCTGATTGTTGACTATTAAGGAGAATCTAGTTGATTTAGTGTAGAAGTTGCCTGACATTTACAACTTATCAAATTTAGTGATAAAAATGCCTACGAACTACCGCTAGCATTAATAAAATTAGAAGCTTCGAAATCCAGGTTTCTTTAATAAATTATTGATGAAATTAAGTCACACAAAAATTATAAGTAGAATATTTGTTTTTCAACAGCTTCTACATTTTACATTCGAATGCTAGTTAAATAATGATCAACATTTACATAAAATTATGAACAAAAGTAAAGTGTTATAGGAGAAGTGCTATAATGCCAAATTGAATTAAATTCCAATTTATGGGTTAATATGAAACATAAACGGAAATATTGAGTAGGTGTACAAGTATTTAAGCTGGCATTAAGAATTTAAGTCATTGAAAAAATATGAGATGAAATAAATAATTAGTTTTATGACTATTTGATTTAATACTACTGCGGTTTCACCGTTTGTTCTATTAAAAGTACTCATTAAGTGAATCCTATTCATCAAGAATAGCCTGGCAATGGGCCGCATAAGCACCGACACCTGTATTCACTTGAAAATGTAACATAGCGGGAAGGCATCTTACCAGTGAACAGCGAGAGAGAAAGAATGAATAATCTATTTGTGTGTGTGGAATACAGAAACCATTAAAAAAAAAAAAAAAAAAAAACCACTTATTTACGATAAATAAGTGCATAAATCATAGGAATGCTTATCTAAACAAAGTATTTACAATATTAGTTTTTAACTTTTAAAATTAGTGTAAAAAATGTTTTGAGTAATCACTGAAAAAAATACTTTTACCGAATTTTATTGACTTGTTTTTAAAATCAAACAATAGACATGCGAAAAATATTAGTGACAAAATGTTAGAATATAACTCTAAATTTCCAACCAAGGGTATTTTTTTAATGTTGCAAAAGAGATAATTGATAAATACTTGGTTCTAAAATTCAAACTTAAATTGGCCACACTCGTAAAACTAAACGATAATTTCTACTTAGGGTTGCATATATTTTCTTTAAATAATTTCCAATTTGTAACTATCTAAAGGAATTTTTGTATAAAACATCAAAGATATCATAAAAACTTAATCAGTAGCAAAAGTTATTGCAAAATGAAGGGTTTTTTTTTTCGGTATACTGAATTTATTATTGAATCTTTGTTGTATTTGAATTTGAGAGAGACATATACTTCTTATAGATTATATATAATAGGCTTTCTTCTAAAAGATGGGTGAAAGAGGATGCACTTTATAGATATTCACAGACAAAGATATTCAGGAATCGTTATCAAATAACTAACAACCATACACTGTATTTTATTTGGTTGAATGCGAAACTTCAAAATGAGAGTCACCTTCGTTTTGCTTACTAATGTCACTATATTTCTGGAGACTAGAAAAATAGTGATGATACATAAATTTTTCAAGAATGACAATGTGATTCAATATAGTCAGGCTGTTGATATCCCAAATGAATTGCAACTTCTTCAAAGAATCCATCAATAAATTATACCTATATAAATCATGACATTTTTAAAATCATGTTTTATTGGAAAATGTGATAATAAAGTGAAGTTAATAAGTGTTTAGTTTGTGCTACATAAAATTGTCTGGTATAATCTGTAAACTGATAACTGACTGTAGATTAAACTATTAAAGATAAGCTAACTGCTTATATGTAAAAACCGAAGTATTTCTGTAGATATAGATATTCCTTTTTTTTGTAGCAGAATAAATTTTAAAAAAGGAAGTTCTCTTGATACAAATAATACGTTATAACTTTCTTCTCCAATTCTGTTATTGAAACATTTTTCAAATGCCATGTGATCAGGTATAAATGATAAATACACTAACTATTTTAATAATAAGGTTTAATGAAAACTTACAGAACATCACAAATTTCTGTGTTTCTGTAATTTTGTGTTTTAAATTATATAATTAATGTTAAATGTTTTAATTATGTAATCACATGCATTATTCATTATTTTTAAATTAAGTATTTCATACTTTTTCCTTCTTAGTTAGTTATCAGAAATTACCTTGTAGACTGGCTCTAAACTTATCTCATAAATTTTAAATGTAAAAAATTAATATCACACGAAACTGTTAAATTAAGCACAAAAAAGAGTAAATTGTAAGTGCAATATATCTCTTTGAATGTAATACCCAAAACATTGGGGAACTAATATAATTAGATTGGAAATATCGTCGATAAGGTTTCCGATATATGTAACTACAGAAAAAGATAGAATATGCAGTAACTTCAGAAAGAAATTCAAAAATTAATAGATCAACCACGAATTCTGTTGCACATTGTTTAAATAAATATTTAAAAATGTGAATTTTTTCTGATACAAAGAATAATTTTTATTCGACATTTCAATAAACTAATCATTTTTATAAGATATCCTTTAAGCTCCCAAGGAAAAACTTGCATTAGAACATCGCTTAAGTAATTTAAAACTCTTAAACATGCTTACAAATATCAGTATTGAAAAATCTTAAAAACCTTTCATTAAAAGCTTACAATTTGTTAAGAGTGATTATTTGTTGCATTTCTTACTTCCTAATTTTTCTTTGGTTCCTTCAACATGTCTCTTGTGGAGTATAAAACTTTTCATTATCTAAATAAATAGAAAGTTAGTACATCATATATCAATATACGTAAAACGTACATACGTAACATTTAATTATGTTCTAAAGAATAAAAGGTAGATTTTAATAGAAGAGCCCATAAAGTATATTTCTTCTCTGATTTAAAGCATTAGGACTTCTTAAAAAGTTCACTGAGAACGCAAAAACAAAGATAAATTAATGTGTAGTTAAAAGCAATGGAATATAATAAATAATATATATTTGATATTTTTAATAATTTAATACCAAAAAGCAGTTTTGTCTTCAATGTCCAAAATTTCAAGTAAAATTTTCCCGTTTCTTTTTTAAGTAGAAATATGAGTTTCATGTGTAAATCATTAATAATGAATATAGAAGGATGGCAATAAGAAAAAGAATGATTGTGAAAGAAATGTTAGTTAACTCTATATAGTTTGATAAATTCTGTGCTATTTGTGTATTAAAATTATTTCTTACTTCTTCAGAAATACAAAAATTAATTTTTTTACTGGTTTAAAATCAAATTTATAAATTTTAATTAATGTTAATAAATTGGTAAAGTAGAGTTGATTCAAAAGAGGAGAGAAAATTATTCTGAATGAGAATAAAAATAATGAGGTAAAAAATGTATTGCAAATGAAGTAATCTCTGAAGGAATGTAAGCTACGGAGGATAAATCTGTTGGAAGGAATCTCTAAGGTATGTTAGGATAAATGATCCCTACGACAAAATTTCGTAATCATTTTAAAAATTAATTTCCAAAATGTAATTTTTTTATTTACTTGACAATCCTATTCTACCATTTATGACAATGATTTAAAGCTCTACAATATTTTAATAGTATTTTTAGACTCATTTAAATCAGAGAATATTTATACTTATATGTAACAGTAATTTAAAAATATTGCCCAATATTTTTAAAATATATATATTGAATTAGAAATTGTATTCATTAAGCTTAATTAAGGTACTTTATTTGAATAATACTGTTAAGTGCACTTGTATAACTATAAGTAAATATGCTTTGATATATATATATATATATATACTGCATTATAAAGTACGTTTCGCTTGACAATCGTTGAGTGTCATTAAAAATAAAGTCGAAAGTATTGTATAAAGAATGCTTAAAATAAATTTAAGCTTCCAAAAGTTATCTTAGGCAGGAATATTTTTTGAAATAAATTAAACGAAAAATATTTAATTCATCACATAAGGAGTTTATTAATAAAAATAATCCATATCAGTTATAAATAGTGATTCTTTACAAATGGATGAAGTTCCTTTAATAGTATGTTCCCATACACGTTACATATATTTGCAAGAAAAATGCAATGCTTTCATTATATAATTAATGTATTTAATTATGGTCTTAATTTATCTGTAAAAAGTTTGATTAAATCTTTTATTTTTTTAATTATATATAATGTTTTATGGCATAATATTTAGACTTAGTTTCTCAGGCAAGAATTCATATCATTACATTAACTAATCTATTAAATTATTTTTAAAGTATGTAGCTCATTAAGATACCAAGAGAATTTATCTGTCAAATACTGTATTATTAAAATAACTCTTCATCACTTCTCTTGCTTGTAACTTTCGCATTTGGATAAATATTTTAGTAGAAGTAATGTATTCTATAGATCTCTAATTTATTACAATGAACACATTTCTTGTCTGATGAGAAGCCATACGATATTGTGTAAGCTTTAATTTTCAGTAAGTATTGTACTTAAATTACATAATTTTCTCCACCCTCTTGTATATATGAGTCCATTAGAAGTTTTTCCATAGTTTTGGTTCCAGCAATACCAGATAAAAAGTATCCAAGGCTGGTGAAGGAAAGTTTCTCAGCAATAGTGCAATGAATTCCCTAAAAACCTTCCTATGTTAAAGGGCTCAGTCATGTTTTTATGTACTAATGTTTGCTGATTCAGAGTACGTATTACACATCTGTGTGTAAGTAAAAATCTCACAGGAGAGAATTGGGAAACAGTGTTTTACAAATCTCTCTTGCTCTCATACGTATTTATGCTACTACATACGTCTGTCGTCAATGTTGATGGTAAATAACATTTTATCACGTAATAAATATATTATATATATATATAATCTTTTACAGCATTTCAATGGCTTGATCTGCAATATACTGCTGATAAAATGGCTTTGTTGTTCACGTCTTACTATCATTGTTAATTATAGTGTGAATTGTGAATTGTAAAAGTTCAATTTTTTCTATTGTTCTGTTTATTTGTTAATGACTATTGTGATTATTATAAATTTCGAATGCTTTCTTGTAGAAAATAATGTCCATTGATTGGGCAATTGAAAAGAGTAATAAATATTATGCTACGTATATACTACTAACCAATTTCAACGCTGAAACGATATCCATTTATTTTAATGAAAAATAACTGTTTTTAATGACTTTGTAAGTTCTAACTGACCTAACTACATTATAAATCTTAATGCTTAATTTTACTTAAAATTTATTGAAATATTTATCGGAAAATAACTATAGATAATTTAACAAAAGTATTAATTTCAGTTAAATATCTCGAACTTGAAAAGGACAATAAATACATTTTTTATGCAGAAAATTGCTGTTCTCTTCTGCAAATTGATAAGATTAAAAAAAAATGATTCAGAAAAGTATACTCAACTTAATTATTTTATATCTGCTAATCCTTGTGATTTTCATATCTGATACTTTAAAATTGACAATTGCGTAGTTTTTCAAGAAATTTTCAATGTTATTTCAATTTCAACATTTTTTACAACCTCTCTCTATTAAAATATATTTGATTATATTTATAATCAACATTTTACATTAACTCAATATGGCACACTATGCTATACATAAGCGAGCTATACATATAAATGTGCAAAACAGTAAATGTTCTGAATACCCTGTTCTTTAAGAAAGGAAATACTCAATTTTAAATAATTTTTGTATCAATAAAAAAGTTATTTCTAAAGTAACAGGTACTCTTTTCAGCGTTGAAATTGGTAATTAGCCTGTAGAAATCTTAGTTGTTAAACTGCTTCTACGCCTGTAAGTTCGTATAGATCTACAGTCTGATGAAACCTACATCATAATACGTTAGTACTTACGGACAGAACTCAGACGACTGGTCTAATAAATACAAATCACAAAAGTTTTTATGAGTATCCTTCTTTTCCGTATTAGTTATTGAACGCAAACAATCACATATATTACTTCATCACAAATTATTTTGCAGTAAAGTAAGCTGTATTTTCCTTAAATTGAATATGTAAATTTAAAATTTTCATACGTTTAGATTAAATTAAAAAGTCTGCTAAAGTTTAGATTAAACTAATATCACTGAAATGAAATCCGAAAAAATATTGCCTTAGAAATAGGTTTTCTGTAATGCTATTCCTGAAAAATGCCTTAGAAATAACGCCTTAGAAATTTAAAAAACGCGTTAGAAATAGGTTTTCTGTAATGCTGTTCCTGATTTGAGCAAGTCTTGAGAAAACAGACTTTTTAGTCAGACTCTCTCTCTTTCTCTCTCATTCAGTAGTTTAAAAAACATTTCACTTCAAAACGAAATATTATTTTAAATTGCTCATTATAATTAATAGAGCATACATACGGCATATACTTAAGCACATCATTCCTATTTTCTGCCTCTGACATAAATCATTGCTATTTCTTTCGATTTGAATTTGACACATACTTCCAGTTTACGTGAATCACTGCATCTGAAATAAATAAGTTTTAGACTTTTAGAAAGAAGACAGATATAATTAAATTATGCTCTATATAAAAACATTGTTTGAATACAATTTGAGGTTTAAATTAAAATAAAAAGTTATTAAGTCGTCATTATAGATGAATTCATGTTCTAACTCTATAATTTTGACAAAAATAACGATTAGAGAGCAAAAGCTAATTTTTCTGACTCAACTTTAGAATAACAGATAATGAAAAAAAATATTCTTCATTCTTTAGTTAATTTTGTAATGAATAATGCATACTATTTTATCGCAATGAAAGTACCAATTTAAATCTTATTTCACTAAAAATTTAAATTTATATTAGTTTTATTGAAAGTATTAAGTTAAAAATTGGTTCATATATTGGCATTTAGGAGTTTTATTGATAACAAAGAGACATTTTCTAAAATATCGAAAAAATGTTATCCAGACAATTCTTTTAAATTTTGCTTTTTTAAATCATTTTGTTTAATTACAAGTAATAGTAATAGACATATTTAAATTAAAGAAAAATTCTTAAGTTTTTTATTAACGTTATTTGGAAATTCAATCAGTAAATGGATTATTAAAACAGTTATATACTTTATTATATTTTCAACATTTTTAATGAATTTATTCTATGTTTTAAATAAAAATAACAAATTCAAAAATAATAAAATTATAATAAAATATATAAATAGATAATAGATAAAATTTAAATACCCACAAAGAAGCAGAAAAGAACATTCATAATGAGGAAGTATAGCAATGTACGTACATAAGAGTTACAGAATTTTAATTTATACAAAATTCAAAGGAATTATGCAAGTCATAAAAGATTTGAGTATTATAAAAACCAAAGAGGATGAATTGCACAACAAGAAATTGGGTTTACCTAGCTTGGTAGCCTGACTACATAAATCTGTAGTGTAACAGTTTCTAAAGATGAATTTGTGACAAAAATAAGCACACTTTTGACAAAATTTATTTTTATTTCAATATTTGTTGGCTCAACAAATAAATATAAAAGAATAATTATGTATACGATCCTGAACGATAATAGATATATACATATTTTGTAATTTAACTAAAAACTGATATTATAAAACTGTTTAATGAAAAAACTAATATTTTTAGAAAACTTAAGCCGTAAAATGGTTTAAAATTATACATAATAGATTCTGATTTAGCTCTACAATTCGGAAAAACATATTACATATTGAGTTGAATAGAATGAAAATTAATGTTTTTGATAAAATTGCAGGATCAGTGATAAAACAAATATTCTTTCTCCTTATAGTTAACTTTATAATATACATATGAAAGTAATTAAACCATATCAAAAAATGTAATATGTTTAAACCTGAGATTTAACTAAAAATTTACATTAAATTTTTTGAAATAGTTACAGTAAAAAAATAAGATTTTGTATTGGTATTTCTCTAATTTTTATTGATAGCAAAACGATAGTATGTTTTTATGAAATATCGATAACATATTGCGTTTCCTATTTATTAAGGACGTGCGTTTTCAAAACATTTTAATTGAATTTTTAACAATAAAATCTTTAAACTAAACATAAAGAAATTCTTAATCTTTTGAACTCTAATCTTAAGTAAAATGATATGATCTTAAAACGATATTTTTCTAATTCATGTATTCCAATAAAATTACAGGAACTTAAAAGTCTTACAAAATCCTTAATAACAACACGTATAACCTAAACAAAAGCTCCCATTTGCATCCCCTTCACCCTTTGACCGAGTAACTTTCATTTTTAAGTTTAATTTCTAACGCACAGTATTTAACGGAACAAATTTTTTGCTCAAGTGTGTGTTCAAGACATGTCAGAAACCCTAAAGAATAGGTAACAAATCTTTTTTTAATTTAATTCCTGGTGTTTTTTATTCATATTTATGCTTTATTTAAGAGATTTATTTGATTATATTTATATAAATTTTGAGTAAAGTAAAATTATATAAAAATTCAATTATTTAACAATGTAAATTCTTGTAGAAATATTTTAACAAAATAAATATTATAAAGCAATTATCGAAAAGCACAATCCACAAAAATACTTTTGACTTAGAAAATTTTTCAATAAGAACAAACAGAATCCGCTAAATACAAAGAAACACATTCTAAATACTAAAAAATAATGTAAAATGACAAAATTAAAACATACAAAACTGAATAATGTGAATATAGCCGGCTATATATATATATATATATATATATATATATATATATATATATATATATATATATTAAAGTATTGTTTCAAGAAATATAAAACTAGAAAAATCTTTGCATTTTAGACTAGCAAATGTGATTAAAGTTGAAATAGTTTTTATGAATATCTGGTTTGTATATAAAAATTAGTTCAGTAAGTGAAAAGAAAAGTTACAAAGTTATTGTTCTCAATTGAATTTTGGCGAAAAAAGCTAACTCTTTTCACGAGATCATAAAATTCGCAGCTGTTCAAACAATAATGGCATTATTGGAGATGCAGTATTTATACACAAGAGGTGATTTAGAATAACACTGAATTCTTATTCAGATGCGTGAAAAATGCATAGCAAAAAGAAAGAAAAGTACTAACGGTGTCTGAATCAAGTGAATAACCATGAAATGTGCAAGAAAGAACTTATACAGAGACATTCAATTGGAATTTACTTGCTCACGCTCTCGAATTGAAATTATCAGTCTCAAAAGTTAAAGGGGCTATCCCCAAACTGCATCATCTTAAAAAGTTTTCATGTTTTGAAAAGCTTATTTAAGAAAATTCTTTCAATTATGAGTAATTAAATATTGTGTCTGTTGATAAATGAATTTCAACAGACACAATATGAAAATTTATATTTTTATATTAACATCCATATAAATTTTACTATTTAGCAGTTTTGCATTAAATATTATTTAAGTTCCGCAATTCTAATAGCAAGGATTAAATATAAAATTTTTATTTTATAGTGTTAAATTCTTTAAACAAAATATAATTTCCATAAATTCTACTTTTATATTTCGTTGTTTTTGCATATTTATTTTACATTTTGTTGAAAATGAAATATTTTGTTTTTAAAATCAAATCAAAATAAATGATAGACTTGTTGACAGTTCAATCATAAAAATAAGCGAATGATGATTGAATTAATTTATTACAACTTAATTGATTCATTGTTGAAATTTTTGCTTTACAAGTATAATAATGATATAAAATTTTTAAATTAGCGGAAAGGAATAGTTAATCGGATTCTGAGAAACAAGAACTTGACGTCAAATTGTTATATAATAATATATAATTAACATAAACCTAAAACAGGATTTTATTATGAAATTGTATTATTAGGTGGATTATCATTTTTTTTGTTATTAAAATTAAACATTTCATTTGTAAAATTAAAAAATTTAAAAGTAAAATTTTACATTCCAAAGCTAATTTTAGAAGAAAAATATATTAGCAAATATAAGTATGATAATTAAGTTGGTTTTTACATAAATATTCTCTAAAGGGTCAAACAAAATATAGTTTTTATTATAAAAGATAGTTTGGATTTGTCAGTAGAATTTCTGTAATTTAGTAAATCCTAATTTATTTTGCTTATAACATGTAAATCACACATTTTACAAAAAAATTCACTTTTTTAAAATTTAATAAGGAGTAAAAATGAATAATTAACTTCGCAGTAATTAATTACACTAAATCTTAGGAACATTAATTTCATTTTCATCCAAGACAATTGTATATAAAAAATTATAAAATATTAACAAGTGTTTTATCTTATTTTTAAATAATATTTTCTTGCAAACTATTGAATTTTTTAAGTATACTTGTTATTTTTTGAATTGATACTTTTTCTGATCAAAAACATCTGAAAATAATAAGTAACATTTGAGAAAAAACCTGCAGCAATAATGTAAACTAAACTTCAGAGGGCAAAATATAGCTTAACTTGCGTTCTTATTTTCTAGTCAAATCAAATTAATGACTTAAGAATCATTGAAAAATACCATTACCATATGTGAATTCAAAATTAATAAAAAGTATTATTGGAAATTAAAAAATACAGATGTATATAGCCAATATGTAATTTTATGTGATATAAAAGTAAATTTAATCACATTAATTGTTGAATGAGAATATACGAAAAAATTCTCAGATTAGATCATTGGGTAAATGTTTTATTCATTGATGTCTATTATGTTCGGAATAGTTCTTGTTAAATTCACTCAGTTTGAAAGCATAAAATGACGTAAAATATTGAATGAAATATATTTTAAAAATATTGTTACTTTAAATCGTAAATTCTTTATCATGTGAACCTGCTCGTATGAAAGTACCAAACAATACCATAGTTATATATGGATTAAGGCTTTAAATTGCAATTTTTTTTATGAAAAACGTTCCCACGCTTCTCAACTAGGGATAACGTTTAAACGGGAAACTAACCAACCAGAATGGCTAACTCAATTCGTATAATTTATTACAATAATTGGTCCAGGAGTTCGTGGAAAGCGAAGATCAGAATGAGTGATTCATCTTCCGAATAAGCGATTGTTGATGGCTGAATCAGTGCTGAATGGATGTAATCAAATTGGAAGGAAATAGACCTTAATAATCTCTTATGAGGTTGGAAAACAGCTTTCCATGTTTATCGGATGTAAACATCACATTTCTATTACATCCTTCTTGGGTATTTAGTTCAGAGAATTGGTTTTCCCATGTTTCTTAGGGCATTCTTTACTTTGATGGCGATTATCAGGTTGAATTACATCATCTTTCTATTGACTTTGCTGGCTAGAATGGATAATCTTTCCGCTTATGTATATATATTTCTAAATCAATTTCATTAAATAAAATTCATTATTTCAATACATTTTGAATCAATCATCAAAACAAAGTTTTCATTTTTTATCACATTACAATAATTTAAAATTAATGTGTTGTATTTATTACTGAGAGTAAATGTTATATTTTAAGACGTTAACTAAAACTTTTTTCAGTTCAACACTCGTAATAATTCGTACACAATTCAACAGCGATAACGATATTTCTGTGAATTAAATATTATAATTCGATCATTGATAAAACATTTTTGATCATCATTTTAAAGAGAATGAGTGAACAGAATGAAATTGTTTATGCTTGACTTAAATTATTTTTGCTTATATGATTTTTAAATATTACTATGAGTTTTATTTCGCTTTTGTTTAGTGATAAAAACCCTATATAAATAAAAGAATAATTTTTATATTTCAAAAGACTAGCTTTAAATTTCTTTTAAGTTTCGAAATTTGATTTTCGTTGCAAATTTATGTGTTAGTAACTAAATTTTCTGATTATATCATTGATTTAATGTTTTTAACTTTGGTTTTTAAGGTAATTTTCTTTATATGAATATAATAAAAAACTAGCTTTAACTTTTTAGTGATTTTAAAATTTCAGTTATATTACTTTAAATTTAAAGTTTATCCCAAAAAAGAAAAAAAAACTTAAAAATTGACTCATAGCAATGAGAGAGAGGGGAAGTTTCAATAAGTATGGATATTCTCTAATATTATTAATGATGTTAGTCTTGTTTTGTTTCTATATTATACATTTTAAATTTATAAGATTACAAAGTTAATTCTAATAGTTTTATGTTAGACAAGTTAGATGTGAGCATGAAAAAATAACTTTTGCTAAAATAAATATATCCCTATAAATTATCATCTAGAACTGAGCAATTAAATTTTACCTAAAAATCTCACTAATAAAATAAGTTAGTAACTGCAAAAAGATTAGTTTAAGTACAAGAAATCAGTGTTTTGATGTGTTATTTATTTGCTATTCAGTATTATTACGAAACGATATTATTGAAACTGAGAACTTGCATTACAAAATTTTGTTTTAGTTCCTTCATATTCTCCTTCAAAAATTGATAACCTGAAACAATACTATAGAACATAAGAGAACATGGGAGAGCTTGCTTTTGTGAGTTTTTGATACAATTTTGTGAGTAAAATTCTACTTAATTGAAATCTGATAATTGGGAAAGTCCCCATACTGATTTTACTAAGAAAAATGTGATAAGACAACCTTTGTTATTTAAAACTGTTTGACGACGTTCTTTGAAGAAGAAACTCCTGATGATTTCAACTAGGTCTGTAAAACGATAAACATCAAGCCTCAGCCCCTTACTTGATAGTATCGGGCTGTAGTTTGTTTTTTATCATCACTTCAATGTCCACTGTGTTCTCTGACAAACGCTCTTATAATCAGGGATATATCGAAAGCAAAAATCCTCATTACTATTACTACACTCCAATTCCATTCTCTCCGAGACATTGCGCTCCTTCTCTAAAACGAAATAGGAAAATCGAGGGGAATCTGAGGCTGACTTTTACAGCTGACGGTACTTAATACGCAGAAGTGGATGGCTTTCATAACGCCCTGTTTTGTAGTCCAGATAAAATGCCATAGCGGCGTTCACTGTATTCCTGGTCTCTATCTCATTTTTTTGTGGGGATAAAAGAAAAAAAGGGTTAACACATAAATCTTTGATAGACTAAACTAAATATGAATTTCTTGCTTGATCCTTGGAGTAAGAAAAAATTGTATTGTTTTCCTCACAACAGTATTTTTACATCAAAAACTCAATATGAAATTCCAGTAATATAATTAACACCAATATTGGTTACAATATTAAATTTCGAGTAACATTTATTCATAAAAATTGTAAGATCAATTAAAAATCAAAAGTGATATGAATGAAAATATCAAAATGTTTACTTTACTAGAAGCAAAATATGGAAGGACAAAAGTATATTAATATGAAATAAAAATATATAAATATGAATACAGTTTAGACTACAAATAAAAATGCTTCATTAATATCATAATAAAATTACATACTTTACTAATTAAATTACGTTTTATTTATCATTATATAATAAACAGTGGTAAACAAAACCTCCAACAAAAGTTCTTATAATAACATCATCGGTCATAATACTCAACATGTGTGTGTTTACAACGTTGTATGTACTTATTGGCATACTATATTTTCTTGTTTAAGAATCACTTTTCGTTATGTGGGCGTTTAAAAATGGAAGCAAGAGCAGAGTAATTCAAAGCAATATGTCTAATTAAATTTTCTCATATAAAGTAGTGCTGCCTATATTCGTGCAATTGCGATGTGTATGTACGCAATATGCGCGTATGCGTGAAATTATGGTACGAACACAATTACATGAACTATCAAGGTCCCAGTTACATATAAAATGTTAGCAGATTCATAAGTAAGAGCTATGTAATCGGTTTCGTCATTATCACGATATCAAATAGCTCTATAGAACAACAAAATAATTTGAAATTTCATAAATACCACTAAAATCTGAATTAAAATGTAAACATTATTCAATTTTAGATAGCCCCTTATTTCAACTAAAATAAAAAAAAATATCCTATAAACAAAACTGCTTACGTCTTAATTAAAACTATTAGGGGGGATCTTAAAGACAGAAATTATAAGAAAATCAAAACGGACTTTATATTCAAAAACATTAAATTTTAAGTTTTCAGTCTTTAAATTCCTGCACAAGATTTGAATCTTAGAACTAGTTTATTCATTAGGAATGTTAAAAACTTATGCGTTATTTTTACACAATAAAAGTTTAAAAAGATACAAAATAGAATTCCAAAGAGCTATGACTTAATTAACTGTAAAAGGAGCCAGATATATAAACCATGACTTCTTGTGAAAGTCCTACCCTCATGAAAATAACCACTCTCCATACAGCCGTCAAGTTTAAGGGGAAAGTATTCTTTGTGGGCGTGATGTTGCATTTCCTCCTACTGGATAAATTCAATTATGATTCTGATGCAGGGGAAGAGAAAGTCTAAAAAGGCTCTGAAATTGAGAGGCTTTAGAGAAAGGATGTTCTAGAACTGTAACTTAAGACTGGAGTATTCGACATTTGACAAGAATGTGATGAGAGCTTACGCCGAAATTAAAATGGCTTCAAAGTGCTTTATACAATATTATTTATTGCTTTATGCCTGGAAGAGTCTAGAGAGAATTTATAGGCCAATCACTACGTAAAGGTTAAAAATTGTAATTTTTTTAAATGTCTAACAGAGAATTGCTTATATTTTAAGATCTACTGCGGGAGTTTCTAAATAACTGGAATTTTGTCAGAAAAATTCGAATGTGTCAGATAAATTCGAAAATTTGATGTTTTTCTATTTCTAGTTTTGTTGATAAAGAATATTAATCAGGAGTGTTAAAAATTGTTTTGTTATATAGTAATAGTTTCTGATTTTATCGTAAGTTTTTTCTCTCTCAATTTTTATCTTTTTCATTTTACAAATTGTAATGTTCCATAAAATTACGCATATTTATAAAATTATGCACTTTATAATAAGTTACAGTTAAATTTCGCCTTAAAAGTTATGATGCACCTGATTATCTTTGTTAAAACTCCAATTATTTGACTGATAATTTAGTAAATCGATAATCATTTAACGATAACAATTAAAACTATTTTTTACAATGATTTAAATAAATTTATCAATAATGAAATGTTTTAACATTATTTATATAAATACGTTGTTATTCATTTGTTACATTCAAATTTCCACCTTGGAATATATATATTCAATAATTCTTCTCGAAAATTTCTTCTTCGGAGAGAGTTTTTTGCTAAATTTTATGTCACGATCTGTGTTTATCATCAAAAACCATAGAAGATTTAATACCCTTTTTGAAATTTTTCATTTTTATGCTTCTTGAAATCAATATAATGTTTTTTCATCATAAAAAGGAAATTTCTAATTCCTGAAAACATAATACGTTAATCGCGGGAAAAATTTCATTAACTTTATTCTTATTAATATTAAATATTTAAAAACTTTGTATTTCTTAAAAGTTTCAGTTACTATCAATAAAAAAATATTTTTCTATTTTTACTCAATTTTTGTTCAGTGTCTATTTTATTATTTGTTTTTAGCAAATTTTAAAGCTGGTCCCTCTTTCTCGAATCTGCAAATCACTTTTTATTTTAACCAATTAGATTTGTATCATCAGAAAATGATAGTTTACAAGATGGCTTTAAAATTTCAGTTTTTGCATAAAAGATATACATTTACCATAATTAATTCAAAGCGTTAATTTCGAAATTACACTATTAGTAAAACCTTAAGACCATGAAGAAATATCCTGAATCCATTTCCCAACTTCTTTTGATTATTCTAGTTTCATCAATTTTATCTCATTTACTATTTTTGATACCAAATTTTCTGTTACAATGATAATACCAGGTCTTTTATTCCAACAAATCTGATGTAAAACTGGTTAGATTTAAGAAATGCAAATTTATGCGTATAATATTTAAGATTGAAAATGTTTAATATTTATAAAAAATTACGTGAATTGAAGTGTACTATATTAAATATTATTAACTTATTTTGCAATTATATCTTTCTAACAAAGTAGCATATCATTAACAACCATTCTCTTCAATAAATATTTCCTAAAAACACGTTTTGTTCTGTAACTGAATGTTTAAGTATAAATAAATTTGTGCTTTTCATTATTATCAGAATTCAAATGATTAAAAATTTTAATATTTGACATATCACTTTAGAATTCATTACATAATTCTATAAAAGTTGCAAAAAAATAAATAATTTAATCAAAAAAATTTAGGTTAAATTAAATTTTATTAAATGTAAAGCTGAAAAGTAGCAGATATAAGAGAGAGAGAGAAAGAGAGAGGGGTGTTTTTCTAACTATTGTAAATTGTAATTTGGAAAAAGATATTATTTTAAATAAAATAAAGAAGATTCGTATTACACGATAAACTTTTATCGTCGAGCAAAAATTATATCTGGACAATAAAATTAGTTTAGGAAAATAACTATTAAAAAACTTAATATATATATATATATATATATATATATATATGTATATTTCTGTTAGTATGATTGTGCAAAATAAGTTCATTTTCGCTTTTTTTATAATTTATTTCATAAATATGTTGGCAAATACTTATTTATAGACCATAACATTAATAATTAATTCAGGGTGATTTTTTTTCTCAAAATATGCAATCTTCAGTTTTATTATATAATGCAGTCGAAGCAAATTTTTAGTTATGGGAAATCCTTGGTGTACCTGTATTATGGTTATGGCATAATTTTATTCCTAATAAATTTGTATCTTATAAGCATGCAGAATGTATTGTTAACATATATATCCTTAAAAATAATACTTAAAAAGAATTTTAAAATATATACTTAAAAATTTTTTAAATATTAAAAACAATTTCATATTGAGAATTTATTATTTTAGTCATTAAAAGAAGCAAATGAAAGCGCATTGCGTAAATTACATATTCCTTGACATTCATCAGAAAAAATGCTTAAATATTTCTCTTGATCACCACACATTCTATAATTACTACTTTTTATTTAATGATTCAATTCAAATTAATGTCAAGAGTAATAACCTCATTCAAATTTTCCTCAACCTTTTTTGAAAAAAAATTACAATTTGTTTAACTAATTTTTTTAGAGGTTTACTTTATTGACCAGATTATACTCCTGCAATAATCGAATTTTACATATTTATTGAATGATTATTTCCTATAGTTCTATTTTTTTTCAAGACTTATCTAATTTATTTTTAATACCTCCTTAATAATTAATGATGATATTGTTAGTTAGATGAAAATTAAGCTCAAATTTTTGTTTCGATGAACTTTTTTGAACTCTCAGCTTCCCTCATACAAGTCTGACAAACTAATCTGCTTTAGAACTAGTTTTTCTTTACTAAAATCTATTTTAGTCTAATAAGGAGAAATCTAAGAAGTTATGTTTCGCTGTAGATGATCATAAACTTGATTGCGAATTTGCATTTTGTGTAAAATTGTGATGGAAATGTTCTATTATAATTAAAGAAATCATGAGTTTAACTAATACTCGTATTTTCTCACTTCATTTGTTAAATCATTTACTGTAAAGTTTATTTTACAAAAATTATTTTTGCATCTGAAAGCTATTTTTACCACTTCATTTATTAGTTTTTTTCTGTGTTATGCATAAAAATGCCTGAGTAAATGATAATAATTTTATTTCGATTTTTTTCACTAATACATTCGTCTCGTAATACATGTTCTATATGAAATTAGAGAAAATACTCGTCTGGAATTGTCTGCCTCTGATTATTTTGTCTCATACGAGAAATACTTTGTTTTAAATTTATAATTATATATATTTTCTTTTCATTTTTGCAACTATAAAAACTTTTAAATATATAAACAAAACGTCCATGAACTTCATTACAATATTTATAAAAGAAAAAACATTTTAATAGCAATCAGACATTTTTAGAAATTCCCATTTGTTATATTCCCAGGCAATGAAATACTTGCTCGAAAGGCTACATGAAGCACAATCGATCGATGATTCTGTTATCAGACAAACGCAACATTTCGCAAGAAGTGGATAGTCCCTGGGAGCACCATCAGCCCCGTTTATAGGCATGTTCTGATTAAAAATGCTCTGCCGTTATTAGAATTCTAGCCGATCGAGGTTGTTATTCTGGCGCAACTGCTGAGCATTAACATTACTTCTGATGCTGCTTTTTTTTCTACCTTCAGGTTCTAGTCATTTAGATTACGACCACCTAAAATGTCCTCTTCCCGCGCCATTTCGCCGCTTGGCTTTAGTAAGGGTTTATTTCTTCACTGAATTCCGCACATTTCATTCATCAAATATGTGATAACTGGGGGAAGTTTTATAGTTGAGTGTGCATTTAAGCCCTTTCCTCCTTTTCTCTTGCATTACCTCGTGGTCATTAGTTTAATTACTTTCGAAAATGTTGTTGCTACTTGTTTGTTTTCCCAGTGGTGTTCTCTTCGGTGGTTAACTCTCAAACTGAAAATAGCTGTAGGTTTTTTCAAAATGTACTTTTTAAGAAGTTCAATAATTTAAATTAGCTTTTGGATAAATATAGAGTTACTATCCAAAAGGACATGTTATTCAAACATGTGAATTTTTGGAATCATGAATTTATTCAATTAGTTAAAAACTTCACAATTTTTAACTAACTTTTTTATATATAAAATATTTTTCTCTTTAATGCAAACTTTATCTTTCAAAATAACTTTCAGACACAACTCAATTATATTTATTTCGAAGAAATATACATTAAATCATTGAAAAATTCATAGAACTTATATGTACTTATTTATTTATTAAACTCACAAGACTTTATACAAAATATGTTAAATTAAAAAGTTCAATCTCACAAAAAGTATTCATGAAATATTTTAAGCTCAATACTATCAAAAATTCATTTTTTTTTTAAATATTAAACTTATTTTCCTACTTGTTGAGAGATGAAAAAAATTTCATTTATTTATTACAATCAATACAAAGCTACATTGATTTAATATTCTATCTAAAACTCATTTACCAAAAATTTAAATCAAGCACTTTCAATTATCTGTTCTGGAATTGTTTATTTTGTTATTTTATTTCCAATTCTTTTTCACCAATAAAACAAACTTAAAAAATTTCTCCGATGGAAAGTATTTACTACCATCTCTCATAAATTCATGAAAGTGATAACTTCCTTTCAAATACATGAATATTTGCTTACTCCTTCACTAGATTCTGAACCCAAAATTTTTGTACAGTCATACTTTCATTTTTAGCTCAAATAAGATATATTGTTCTTTCAGAAAATGTGTTTGAAAATGTATAATTCATGCAAAGGAAACTTAAACATCAAAGGTTGAAAATTATAACCAAATTACATCAATTGAATTTTATTGATATCAAGAGAGATTATTCATTATAATATTATATAGCTTCATTAAATGAGATTTTTTATAATCACAAAAATAAATTACATACATAACAAGAACTCAAAACATTATACGAGGCATTAAGAAATCTTAAGTTTGAATTCAAACTTCAGCGCTGTGTGTCATAAAAAATTTATTTTTTATACAAATATTAATTCCCTAATTCAACTGCTTCTAATAGTCATGAATAATTATAAATTCCCTTTCATGTAAAAATTTAATAATAGAACAAACTATTTAAAAAATAAATATAAATAAAACTCTAAAAAAATAAATTACATAAGAAATTTTAAAAAAGTTAAAATGAAATTACTTTACAACAGAATTCAATTTAGAATCAAATAAAAAGAGAAACTATTTAAATTATTTTTCATTACAAAAAAAAAATTATTTATGTATTTATTTGTTTGTTAATTTTATTATTTTTTTGCTTTTTATGATTTTTTTTATAACCATAAGCATTTTTTCTTATAATTTCTTTTAGTAATAAAACACATTTTATTTAGAAACAATAAATAAAACAATTCTATCCTAACTTTTATTTTTAAACAAATTATTATTTAGTTTTAATTTTATTTTGCATACTTTCCTCTTAAAGATATTATTTTAAAATGTTTTGAATTTTAGACTTGTAAATATATGATTCATCAAATGTGTTTATAACGAATTCGTGACTTTACTTGGGTGTACTAAATGTTCTACGCACTGCACAAAATTCGTTAAAGTCCAATTTATATCATCTTTTACAGCTGAAACTTTCTAAGTTTGCGTGTTGGATATTAGTAATGTGGGCGAAACATTAATAAAGGCGAGAGGAAGGGAAATAAAGACTACCATTATATGCCACTCTTAAAAGGCAACAACTGTCGTTGGGAGATATAAGGCGCTCATCTGAAACCACTGTCATCACCATGGGCTCATTTTATTACAGAATGGCCGAGCGCTGCAATAGACAAGACATTCCAAAATCTCTCATCGCTAGTTTTAAGTTCCCGCTAACAGTGCCGTTATCCGTCATTGCGTAGATTACGGTCAGCAATAAAACGCGTGAAGATAACGCGTCTTTGGTTACTTGGTAGTCGCCAGCGTGGCTCTTAAGGGACGCTTTCACAGGAGATCAGCTCATTAGATGAGTTGTCATTTTCAATACTTATGTTGGAAACTCTCATCACCTCGATTGCAGTTTGGCATTATTGCCAACCTATCATCAAGACTTAATGGTAAGCAACAGTGGTATCTTTTAATGATTCAACAGATATTTCGGCAATGTGCAACATTGCTTCTTGTGAGATCTTAACGATATCTACAACACATTGGAGAGATTAATAATTGATATGGATTTGATATCTGAAACACAAGTGATCAGTAGCGAAAGAGGGTTTTACATGTTATCTTTTATATTGCTTTTCTCGAAATGATGACGATTGATATATGTGTAAGGGTGATGATATGAATATTTATTTTATTAACGCCATCGGAACATTTTTTCTATGTTTAGATTGTTTAATAATGCTTTTCCTATCTATAAAAGTTTTGAGTTCAATTTATTAACAATTTTATAGTATTATATATTTACAGAGCTTGATAAACCACGATTTTGTGTGGTATTCCTTTGCAACGTTTTCATGAAAATACTTTTATAAAATGAATTGATTTTAATAATTTGAAAGAAACTTGTTTGGTGATTATTAAGTTTCCAAAAAATAACATCAAATTGAGGTTGTTTTTATAAATTATAAATTTCTCATTTTCATCCTAGCAATTTATGTAACTCATGATTAAATTATGTGATTCTGAAATTAAAGGATAATAACTGATATAAAATAATTATAAATGCTATTTTTAAAAGTAATTCATAGGAGTGTATTCTCATAACTGTAATAATTTGAATAATATTATTTCTCAGTCTTCATTTTTCACAGTTTTGGATACGGGAAATTACTTAAAAGCATAAGACAAACAAAGTTTATTAAAATTGTGTTTTTAACACATAGTAGTCAAACTGCAGTATAATAAAAGCAACTTCAAATGTAACTAAAATCTCTCAGCATATAATTTAAGAATCAATTACTCCAAAAACACATAATCTCCAATGTCATTAATATTTCTTGGAAAACTCTTAATTTGTGTGAAATATGAACTTCAGGCCAAAACTTCTTTTAATAAACTATGCATAAATGATGTAGAAATTACAAATTAAAATGCTAGTGAACTTGATATGAGAAAAATAGTATCCACATAAACTTTTAGAAAGATGAATTTTGACTAATTGGGACCAATTACTAATAAATTGGATTATATGTTCATTTATAATTATTCATAACTGCCTAGAAACCCAAGATTTCTTTTCATTATGATTTCAATTAGCTAATACTTTGGCCATAAAATTTTCCTATTATTAAATTTTAACTTTTATACACTGATAAAAATATTATTATGTAAATAATAAAATAAACTATTGGGGTAAGATTTCATATTTAATTGTTTTTACTGCTGAAATATTTTTCCCATCATGTAAATCACTAATTAATGACTCAATATTTATACTTTCAAACAAATTTATCGATACTGAAAATAAGTTTATATTATATTTCCAACATAGTTTTTAACTGGACGCCACAAGACAATTTATATTTATAATGTTGAAAACATTTTTACTTCCTTTTACAGCAAAGTATTCATTTGGATTATCGTCTATAGTCGCAATATAGCTTTAAAATATAAATAACATATTCATAATCTCAAATAGTGTCATCCTTACATTAATAAATTGTGAATAATTAGATTTTAAAACTGATAAATTCATATTTTTTTTAAAAAAATATTGTGATCAAAAAAAAAAAAGAGAGAGAGATTAATTTATAATAATCTTAACTTCAAATATTACTCTATTATCAGCAAATTTCAGCAAATAAAATCGTCAATTTGAGGAAGGAATTTTCAAGAAATGTTTTTCATAATGAAGCTATTCTGTGTGGCACACAATCCTGTATGCCATTTACTTGGGGTCAAAGAAGACATACGCTTTGCTAAAACTTGTCCAAAGGTATTCCGCGATGCCCTATTATAAGACTTCTTCCAGAAGAGGGAACGTTCTTGAAAATGAGCCGCAAAAGGGGCGGCTTAAAGGTGGAGTTGCACAATAGAAGGTAACGAGCACTCAGAACTTAACAACCCCAAGATATCTTTATTGATGTTGTTGACTTCATTTTTTAAAGAAGAATATAAATCTTATTCAGGAACAAAGATTTTTCAAATAACATATTGCTATTTTTCTAACCTCTAGAAAAAAAATAGAACCTAGATGTATAAATGGACTTAGAAATATCATAGTTTTAATAGAGGGGAAAAAATACGAAACCGTTGAAACTGAAGGTCTTTGTAGTACATAAAACTATATCCATATTAATTCCTTAAATAAATTAGGATATTCTCAAGTTCAATTCATGGTATTCTTACTTTAAAGCAGAAAAATAATTATTAATTCACTTTAATCTGGGTATATTAATTTAAATCAAGATAATTAGGAGAATACGTTTAAGGATTTTCATACTGTATAAAAGAGACTGTGACTAAGGTTGCTGCTGATATCAAAGTCATTGATAAATTGAAATTGATATAAGTGACTTTAATGAAATATTTTCGTGTCTAAAACTGGCTTATTAAAGAAAAGTTTAATTCTTTCAGAAATTCAATTCACTTTTTTTAAAAGAAGAAAAAAAAATCAAAGATTTCTCATTCTCTCCTACAATCTAAAAACATTTTATATTATATTATTTGAAATGCTGTTTTCTTTTATTTTATAATTTGACAAGAATCTCTCATTTAAGAACTATATTATATTGAGTCTCTGACCACTATGATAGCAATATCTTCTTTGTGGTGGCTAATGTACTATGAATATTTACGTCTTACTTATAAACATTTATCAAAAGTTTTCACCTTTACAAAGTCATGAAATTCATTTTTCAATAATTTTTCTCTTGAGAAACAAAATGTAAAACTCAACTTAGTTTTAATTCAAATTCAATCTAGCAGAATAAGCGATTGAATTTTTTTTCTATGAGATTGGTGTGTTTAATTTCTTTGTCAATTTATGGTCATTTTTTGCACTTGAGGAATAATTTTACCAGGACTTACAGTTTAAAGGATTTTAAACCACTATATATATAAACATCCAAGATCTAAGGGGAATTGGAATCCACGAGCTGTTAAACTGAAGGTCAGAGTTCTAATTAGTCATCTTTAACTCGATAACAAGAATTGTATTGGATTCACAAACAATAAACAGTAAACATTTCCTATAGTCTTTTTTATCAACCAGATTGTCGGACAAAAATAATTACTGTCGCATAAAACGCATTAGAGCGAACTTTTACAAGATAACTACAAAGTGTGCATTGCATGAAAATTTTGTTGCAATGGAATTTTTCGCTGAAATTTTATTACGATGAAATTTTGTTCGTATTTCTTTGTAGGGAGGTTTTTGATATATCAGCTTTCTATTTTATTATTGGCTTAAGCAATATTTGTAAAAGGAATTGTATAATTCGCGCGAGCTATTTGGAAGTCCAGAGTTATGTATCATTTTACACGGATAGTGTAAAAGAATAAAAATTATTTCTTAAATATTCCGCTTCTTTTACGAAATTAGTCCAAAAATTTATAAATGCATAGTATATTTTAAATTTTTTACAGTGTCAAAATAAATTACAAAAAAAAATGTTTCCTTTTTTAAAAGATAACATTTAGAATGTATATTGAATAGAGTCATTCAGCCTTCTCATTCGATGGCATTCACATTGAAATACAGAATTCAACCAATCAGAGAAGAGAACTGTAGCTTGCGTATCATTAGAAAGTTTCCCCTTTACTGCTTAAAGCCTACATTTAGGCATGGGACTGAAACCTTTTAAACGAAAGTGCTTATGCTTACCCTTCAAATTCTTGTTCCGGATCAGTACCCCATTTGAGGAAGCGGTCCATGGGGATTTAGACACTATCGATTACTTCCTGGTGATTTAAAATGTCTTTGAATAGGGGATCCTAGAAAAGCCTTCAGGATAACCACTAATGATCCCGGGAAATTAAAAGTTGCTTAAAAGAGATAATAGCTATATTTCAACCAGAATCTCTTGGTTTCTATAACGATGTTCTTCAACTATTGATCGAGCATTTTTCATCCCCATGATTTATTTCTATTCTATATCAATTTAATGATGGAAGTGGCTGATTACTAAAAAATATGGAGGATCACTTAAGTATTTGAATAGCTAAAAAAACTTAGATTCCCTAATAAAAAAACTAAATTCCCTAAATATATAAAAATTTAGTTAATGTAAAGTAAAAAGTTTGTAATCGACAAGAGTCAAAATCTAATTTTTTTACCCTTTCAGCGTATTCATTATGAAATTACTGTCCAAAATAATTTCTTTTATAATTTTTCTGATTCCTTAAATCTTTTTCCTTGAAATCTGTTGTTTATAAACAAGTAACACTGATAAACGAATGTGATTTTCAGAGGTCATTTAAATTTTAGTTCTCAACATATATATTTCTAAAAACAGATATAAAAATTTAACGTAAAACAAATTAACTTTAAGCAATTAACAAATTAACTAAACATAAAAAAATTTTAATTGGAATAAAGTTGTTGCTTTAAATGAAAAGTTATTACTCATCGATAGTGTTACATAATAATATTACTTATAAAAGAAGTTTTCTATTGTTGAATATAATTTTTTCCATTCCTTCCTGTCACTTTGGTTTAAAAATAAAAAGTAATTGTGCCGAGAAACGTAAATTAGTATGTTAAATCTCACGTTTCTTTTAATACTCTTTTCATGATTCCATTGAAAAGTTGGGCATTATATGCTTCCCATAAACATAACATATGTCCTTACGATAATTTGAAAATTGATAAAAATCTTATTAACTTTTTATATCAAGCAACCCTTTTTTGGATTAGAGCAGCTGATTTGCAGTTGCATTCTTCCCTAAATTTATGCCCACATAATAGGGTAGGAAAACGCACACGCAATGAATTATGGGCCAGAATAATCAAATTCGAATTTAATATCCATTTGGTCTCCCAGCCTTCTCATTGTTCATGGAGACAGTAAGAAGTCATAAAAATTCATACGTATGCAAAGGACAATACAGAATTAGCTATGTATTTCATTGCAAAGGGGATTCATAAGTTCGTGCAGAGCATTAAAATCTTTAATTTGATTGGCTGTAAGACCTATTTTAAAAGCGGATATCTCTACTTCGTGTCAGGAACAATAAAAATTTTATATTTCACTCAGTTCATTTTAAAGAAAATTCCTATTACGGTTGCGTATGTTAACTATTTTCCTTGAAATACTAGAAACTTAATGAATTTATTGAACGAAAATAGTATTCCTGTTTTCCTGGAAAATAGTGTGAGTATTACAATAGTTTAATAAATATGATTTTTTGTGACATACTAAAACAAACAAATATTTTTTATGGCTTGCCTGAAAATAAAACATGTGTACATCATACTACTAAATAATATGTAGGATAAAGATATATATATATATATATATATATATATATATATATATGCTGCACTTTAGTTTCAATTCTAGAAAATCAAATTTCAATAAAGAGCACATACTACTTCAGGGAATATTCACTGAATTACTTTTATTATTTTATTTTGTGTATTTTAGAGTTAACATTTCGAAATATTAATGACTACTAATATGTCGACTCACAACAGACTCGGCATTCAGTTAAATACTTTATTAAAATGTTCAGCATTTGTATAGACAACATCTATTTTTCAACGACATCACTTAAAGTATATACGTGTAATTTAACGCACAATACTCAAAATGAAAATTTTATATTTTGTAGTAGCATAAGCCATTTCTATAGTATTTAGATTTTACATCAAAGAATTGAGCTCACTGGGTAATTCACTCCAAAAAATTTGATTTTCCACAACACTTAGAAGTTTGAGTGATTTTTCAACAGCACATACATGTAGTTTCAATGAGAGGTTATTCCATAATTCGAGATAAATATATTAAAGAGGGGTGCGTGAGACATCCTTCAGTTTAGGATATGTATATTTCAAATATAAAGTTATTAACTTCATTGGAATTCAAAAATAGATACTGCTTTTGGATAGAATTGAAAATATTTTGGAAAATGTAAAGGAATAATCCATTGTTAATTTAACCAATTCATTTTTATTAAACCAATTCCTTATTATAACATTTCCTTTTTATTTCGTTTTTGTTAAAAATAGATATAAGAATATCTTCATTCAATCCTTATTTTGTTTCATATGTATTTTAACTAATTTCTAAGCTGTTTTGAAATTAATATTTTTGAAAAAGTTTATCGTAATTTAAAAATGAAAACTAAATGATTGTTACTAGATAGGTCATGAATTCATAATTTCAGTAAATCAATTTCGAAATTAATGTTAATTTTTATTTTAATTTGAATTTTAATAGAGGATTCAAAAATTTTTCAGCTATAAATTAGGAATATTTTTGCTACCGACATCCGTCAAAATTCTGTATTGAGATATAATTTAATGTTTATAATCAGAAATTAAATAAGGCTACTTATATTATAGTATAAAAGTAATCCTTATTTAATCTCTTCCGAACATAATATCAAACTTAATGAAAAAAAAGAAACGTATATAATACTGAAAATTCATAAACACAAGAATACTACATTCTTAAAATAACCTTTTACAACTCAATGAAAGTATGTGCAATTTTTCTCAAATTTATGTGGATATTTTATTTAGTTCATTTGATTATTTACTGTGTAACTACAAATTATTTATTATATTTCATAATATAGGGAGAATGGAAATATTTTATTATTAATTGTTTAATCATCTATAAGAAACTGAAGCTGGTAAATAAGGCCTTAAAATAAATTAAGATAAAGCAAAATTCATGGAGTCTCCACACAATACACCTATTTTAAAGACATTTAAAGTGTAATTCTGAAAGCTATCAAAAGCAAAAGCAGCCTGATGTTGTTTAAGTTATAAAATGCATTATACGATGGCTCAGGCATTTTTACGGAGCTGACAATGCAAACTCAGTAAAAAAGCACATTTTTACTAATCCCATGAGAAACAAAAGACGAGGAAGACCACCAATTAGATGGCTTGACTCGGTGGAAAAGGACTTTAATCTGATAAATAAAGGAAACTGGAGAAGCTTTGTGATGGATAGAATCAGAAGGCTACGACTATTAGGAACGATTTGGGTCCGAAACAGCCTGTAGTGTCTTAGAAGGAGAATTGTTCAATCAAAAAAGCGTTAATAATCATTTCTCTTTCTCATACGAGGTATAGCAGCAAATTGTAGACTTCAAATGCAATTCGTCCATGATAACCTTGTGTCTTATTTCTTTACTTGAATACATTATTGGTGTCAACCTATTTTACATGAATGCGTTGAAAAGTTAATGATTTACGTTTCAATTTTGATCATCAAAATTGGCTCTCTTCTTGTCAAGTACATTTCTCGCATACGGCGTGTAATCCTAGAATAGTAATATTAATAGCTTGTGGTATGTTACTGAAGATTTGACATACAAGATTTTGATATGGATGTATATTTACCGTAATATAACTTAATTGTAATTTAAAATTTCCTATCAAGATAAAACTATTTATTGTTAATAAAGTTGATTATGTAATGTGTGTACTAATAGATTTACAATATCATGATGATAATTATATTGAATTGGTTAAAAAAAATAATGGGTTGTCACTTCTTTTTCTTCTTATTTTTGAATCATAAAGAGAATAATTGAAAAGAGAACCATTCAACCATTCACATAGAATATGTATCAAAACATTTATGGTTGATCATTTTCCAAACATTCTGAAACAAGTTACTTGATTGTCAGATTAATTTAGCAATATTAATTAGCGTAAATATACTTTTGTACAAATTTCAGTCCCCCAAAATACTGAAGCAAGAAGCTTTTAACTATGTTTACACTTGTTTTTAAATTTTGGTAACTTGAATGGTTATACCTTTTTTACACTTGATGAATTTCTGAAATACTTGAGAATTTTTTATATTGCAAAGTTTTTTAATTGTATTAAAGAATTCATGAAGAAATTCAAATTGTTGCAAGGATTAGGATCATATTTTTTATTAAGGAAATAAATAAAATAACTTTCAAGCTTCATATGTGCTCATGGCATTTGAATATATGTAATTTTAGAAAACACTCATTTAGCAAGTATCAAATCAATTTCTAAAAAAAAAAATTTCAATTTATTTTCAAAATTACAAATATTAATTTACAAATATTTTTTCAAAAATTTTAAAACAATTATTCCATTTCATTAAACTTTCTATTTAAAAAAAGGGAGGAATTTATCTGAACAATGCGCGGTGATTTTCTTTCAAAAATCAATTTTCACACAGCCAACATTTTCTCAAAAATAATTTAATAAATTTCATTCAAAATGTGTGTTTGGAAGGTTCGTTATATGAAATATTTTTCTTTTTATTTTCTTTTTATTGATGGCAGGATCATTAATTAAAAACAATTTGAAAAAAATAGGATCACAATTTTTATGGCAACTATAAAAATCCATCGAGGAAAATTATGTTCCTATTATTTTGAAAAAAAGAATCTATAAATTTAATGAATGAAATGATTTTAATGATCTTGTACTATTTTAATGCCTATTGTCTACTATTATTGAAAAATAAAAATCACCATGATTCGTGTAACTGATAATTTAAATTCGGTACTCTAGCTTTATTGATAGTATCAAACAAAATTAATTGCAATCTTAAAATAGAAATACTGCCAAATTAATGTCTTTCTAATCACTTATGTATGCTTTCAATAACAAGAATCATTAATGAATTTTGAAATAATGAGTATAAGCAAAGTCAATTTTTTATGTCTTTGATAACAGTACAAATTAAGGATGAATATTACTGCCACTGTATCTGTAAATTAACAACTTGGAATTTTATTGTTGTCATTAATTCTAACACCAAAATGCACTTTAAAGTCGTGATTATATTTATTACTATTTTTGCATCTTTAGCTGCTATTATCATAAGCTAAATGATTCACGAAAAACTTACTTCTTTTTTTGGGTCACAATGATTTTTCAATTAAACATCCTAATGGTGCACTTTATTTTTTCTGTACAATTTTTCTTTCGGAATAATCACATATTTATTTATCACACTGGAGAGGAATTTAGTTAAGCTAATGTGAAATATTTTCGGTAACCTATTTCTGCCTACCTGACTATTTAAATGTAGTTAATTTCTTCGTAATTTCAAAATTACAAGAATTTACTCAGTCGATGTCTTAGCTGCAACTCCGCACTAAAGCTACATCATTTAATCGGTGCCTACAAAGTCACTCATAAGGCCCTCTCAACATAACGGGCTTCTGTAGGTCAGATATCGAATCCGATATTTTCCAGATTGATACTTTCTTCAGTGAACTTCCACGGCCATGAAATACGAGACTACCAAAACCGATATGTGTAAATTTAAAACAAAGTTATTATAGGAATCAATAAAAATGAAAATTAAGATCATGAGACTTGAACTTTTGTTAGGTCAAATCGTTAAGGAGATGCGGGGGCAAGCGCTTTGATTGACAATAAAATAATGTTGGCAACAAAATTTTGATGTATATGTTGATAATTTTTACACATATTTGTAAAAAACAACTATAAATGTTTGCAAATTACAGATTTTTATAAAAAATATCATAAATATTATAAATTTATATACTCTAATTAATTTATACAAGTTATCTAACTATCATGCTTCAAATTATTTAGTTTATTAACTGTTGAATTTTGATCGACTTTTCAATCTGTTAATCATTAATTAAGAAACAACAAATAAAAAGAAAAAGGAATAGAATAGAACTGTATTGTAAGGAAATAACAAAAATTATTTCACTTATGGGCAGCAAAAAAATGTTTACTCAAATACAAAAAAGTTTTGTTCGTAAGAAGGAGTAAACTAATTGGTGTAGAGATAAGTTAAAGAGAAGAGAGAGGTCGATTTAAGGATTAGCTTATAGGGAGTAAGCTAAGCTAATCCTTAAATCGACTTCGTCACTTGAATATGTTTGAAAATTCTTATAGCATTTTGCTATGTACAGAATTTTCCGAAATAGACAGTAGGAAATATACTGAGATAAAAATAAACACCTGAAAAAAAAATTTGGAAACTTGATTTTTATTGTCATTTCCTTTCTTTGATGCATTTTGAATCCGCAATTAAAAACTTTAAGTGTTGTGAGACTCAAAATTTAAACAATAATAAATATAATGATAGATCAGAATTGATTAAATTTACTTTATTTTTTAATTTTAATTGATGACAAGATTGTTAATTAATAATATTAGGTTGGGGAAAAAGAAATCCATTATTTTTACGTGAATTTTATGTAACTTCTTTTGGATTCACTTTGTAAAAAGGTTTAAAACAGCTTTCATGTAGATTTTTAGGTCTTGCGCGTTACGACTGCTGACATGCGGTTAACTTCGATCATTTTTGATATTTTATAGACATTTTCGACAATGCTGTATTCACAACTGGTTGTTACAGTCTTATATAGGACGATAAACACCTTTCACAATTTTAACCACCCGACTATCTTTATCACCGTTACAAGAGAAAAACGAAAATGTATCGAATTTTCTGTTTGTTGTTTTCCATTTTTAAAACCTTGTACTCGTAACTGAATTAATCAAACAAAAAACCGCAAGAGGATATTTTAGTGTCAAATGTCACCTTTCCATAGAGCATAAATCTGAAATTGTTTGATAGATACCTCACGAGATATCGATCACTACAGACGTCTACCGAAAAAATAATGGATTACATTTTCCCCAATCTAATATAACTTAACTTGAATTATGTACTATATTTCTGTAATTTAATGATAGGTTTACTATTGATTTGATTGCTTGTATTATAGTCGTTTAATGCAGTGATAAAATCTGTTGGGCGTCAACAGCATCGAAAGGGTGACCAGTGCTTCCACGCTGAACCACCAACACGTGTACTTTCACAAAAAGCTTATTAATTTCCCTTCTGGATTTCCCTATTGCTTTCATAATTAAACAACAATTAAAAAATATGAATGTCCATGTCTTACAAAGAGTTTACGTAGATGATAGGTGAAAATAATGAAAAAAAAACGCACCCATGAAAGGGCTTTTTTGAAAATTACCAGCCAGAAATTTAAAGAGCTACGCAAGAATTTTTCCAGTGATACTGGTGATTAAAAAAAAATTCCTAATTATTATAATTTAAGTTTCCTAATTACTTATTTTCTAGAATCCGGTAAAATAGAGCGCCAAATAGTATCTTTCAATAGCACAATTACTCTCATCTTAACTAAACAGGAATAGACTTGGTTCAAATTAAATGTGATCAGTTTTAATTGCCTAACATATTGAAAACATTTGGAATTACACGTTCTCATTTGAGTCAAGTTTTTCTGAGACTCATTGTAATTAAGACAGCAACATTTTTTCCAAAGATTTAAAAAAAGTGCATCATAGTAAGGCATCAAAATCGAAGTTATAAAAATAATTTTCAATTAATATTTCGAGAGCATAAAAGCACTAAATATTAAATAAAAGGCATATTAATCATAAAAAATAATTATTTGCTTAATTCTTAAAATAATCCATCCAATAGGAAGCATTTCGCATAAAAATAATAGAGAGAATTCAACTTCATTACTAATATTTATATAATCTATAAAATAATTCCCTTTAGGAACTAGCATTCTACGAGGATGAATAATTAATATAATAAAAAAAGAAAGAATTAGTAGGCCTTCCTCTCCTCAACAAAGCCATCGTGGTTGGATTATTAACATTACGCTGTTTGAGAGAAAACCGAAATTCAGAGCTAAATTATTAGCAAGGGGGATTAAGGGGAAAATGTGTGACAAATTGCTTTCGCTGCCATTCTCTCTCTACCTTTGAATATGCTGAATGCGCCAGCCTCTTATTATAGGATTAACTTGTCAAAGCGAAGAATTCATGGTTTAGGGCGTGTCGCCTTGAATCGAAACTCTCTCAAAGCTATCGTTTGTGGCTTTCCAGACGTCATATATTTTGCTTCACCATCAATTTAACAGATAATTCTGAAAAAGATTTTGCAATTGAAAATCAATGAGGCGGCCGTTTTATGTAAGAGCTTCACAAATATTACTCAAATGAATAATCTATTATGGATGAAAGAATTACGAAATTTATAATTTGGACTCTATGAACTAGTTTCTTCAATCTATTTCAAATGAATTGAATAAATAAAATATAGGGTGAAAGTACTTGTATTACAATGTTTTTCAGTGGAAACAAATTAAAATCTTCGTTTATATGTGGACTAAAGTTATTCGTAGAGGGAAATTGATGGATCGGCTAAAAATATTTCAACGATAATTCATAAATACTAGTATATACTTTAAGTTATGATTCACTGATGTTCAATTGAGAGATTCTGTGGAACTGATTACAAATCTATTGTAAGGTGATGAATATTCACAAATAAATAAGATTTTGAGCTGCACAACAGTCAAAAAGATCATAATCCATTAATTTAAAGAAAAAACTTAATTAGCGACTAGTTTTGAGATTGAACAAATAAAAAAGAAAACAAAATGTTTTAGTCACTCAATCTTCACAACATAAATTAATAATAAAAGTTATTCATTGAATGGAGCAATTAAAATTACTATAATAATACAAGTTGAGCAAATTTTCTTGTAAAATTAATCAATGATAACACGTATATTGACAAATTAACAATTGGATAGCAGAAATTTATTACATAATTTGAAAAAGTAAAAAGAAAAAAAATCTTTTAATAGCTATTAGAGAAAATTAATTCAGGCTAATAGAAAGATCGACACAGGTACTAATGAGGAGCTACTGAAATGAATTCTGCATAATTACATTATTCGTGCAATAGAATAATTAAAGTAGGTAAATATCCCATAAGGAATGACGGAACATTTTGTGGAGTTTAAGATCCATGTTCGATTCCAAACATACTTGAAAATTTGAAAATTGGTGTTGTGCTTTTATTTTCTACGTGTGCAACTTTCAAAATGAGCCCTTGGTATTTTTCCAGATATTCTCTCATGAGAGATCTACGATAAATGAACTGAATGAAATAAATGGCATATCATAATGATGAATTGTTTTTTTTTTAAAAAAAAAAAAAGCTTGTTATAAATAGTCTCATTTGTCTACAGAAACATTACTGATTTTGTAATACTAAATTACATTTGATGAGCAACAAATGGAGCAAAAACTATAAGAACATTTCACGATATTTGTCTAAGGCAATCAATTTACGCAAAATATATTTTCAAGAGAAAACCTATCCAATAATTATAAGCGCATGTAAATAGCTTAAAATGATTCATTGTTAATAAGCTGTGGTCAACTATCTACTGTGTATATTGGTTACATATATATATATATATATATATATGCTGGATTCAAAGAAAAGCAATAATAGCTATGTAATTACTAAATTAAGAGTAAACTATAAGTAATTAATAATAATATAATACATATTCTTTAAAAAATGTAAAAATAGCTAAAAATTTAAAGTGATTAGAAAATAATCCTTTAATATCCAAAAAATATCCTTTAAAATTAGAAAAAGTTTGAATAAAAATAAGATGAATCATTTTGAATACAAAGGGAAACTTTCAGAGACAAAATGGGAACAAGTAAGCATTGAAATTATAAACGAAAAAAATTGCGGAAAAGTATTGAGAAAAATAAACGGAATAAAAACTTTCCCTTCTGACTAAAACAGAAGATGGTATAAGTTAACTTATTAAGAATACTAACTTTTACCACTTAGCCATGGATGGCCACTAAGCCACCACTATGGACATATATTTTACAAAACAATTTTAATCTTAATTAAAAAAAAAGCATTAATACTATAAAAATACTTATTTTCAAACCACATTAATTTTGAGAGTACTTAACCCATATTTTTCATAGACTAAAAATCATTGATTAAAACGTAGACTTAGATTAAAATCATTTAGCTAAAATATAAAATCATTTGGTATCTAAATAACATTATTATGGCTTAGAATTCAGAATTCACTAATAAAATGTCTCAGAATGCGAAATAATACATATTTATTTAAGATTAGGATTTTTAATTTCATTTTTAATTCAATAATTTTTCTTGAAATACATAGTAAACATGTAACTTGCTTTACAACCTCTATTAAATTTCTAAAAATTGATGCCACTTAATTTTAGATTTTATTAAACGAAATTGTTTAGAAACAATTTCATTGCCCAAATCTAGCGAAGGTAATGAAAAAGCGCTCGATGTGAGCTTTCAAATTTTACAACTTGTAGTATAAAGGTTTAGGTTTCATTTAAAAAGCTATTTGCCCTCCCGAAAATTGGCACGAGAATTTTCCCAAACCTTTTCCCGAATTTTTAGCCATCTTTTTAGCTTATCGATGCCAATGGTGGCATAATGGGGGAATCTCCCCCTATCTTTACGGCAGTTACGTTTCAAAACCGGTATCTAAAGGCTGTATTTAAATATGCATTCCTTCTATTAGCGACGGTATCGAAAGCTGCCTCCACTTCCTTGGATGGCAAATTGCGAACTCATTGGGGGTGGTCGTGTGTAGGCCATCGAATACTTTACTTCCGTCTTTAGTAATTAGTGTCGGTACGCTGCTGAAAATAATGATACACTTAAAACAAGATGAGCGAGCTTATTTCGGAGAATCTTGGATCCATTTACTAGGAAATTTTGTTATGTTTTTTTAATTCCCTCGCCGGAGTCCGAAAGCATATTTACTCATTAATTGGGAAGAATTGAATTTATTTTATTTCAATCTTGGGAACTAATTTCATGTTCTAAAAGTATGAGTCAAGCGGAAACGAAGCAGTGGTCATTGTGTAGTTCGAATAAAATATTTCAAGTATAATTTAGAACATTTTGTTCGAAAAATAATAACAGATTGCTAATATGAGTTCACAGATTCAGCCTTACGTAACCAATTAAAAATATAGTGTACGACTAAATCTATTCTTTATAGCATCCACAGGAATCAATGCAATTATCCACCACAGAATATTCCAATTCAACTGTCGATTTTTAGCACTTATATATATTTTCACTGGAAATAGCATTTAGACATAGTGTAAGTTATTGCATAGAAGTTCAAACTAAAATGCTCATTCTTTCCTCTCTAAATGATGTTTTAAAAGATCAAAATTTGAATCAATTTCTACTCTTTAATAAGTGGACAATTCCTTTTTTAGGTTATTTTCAATTGTTATATTCTTAGAGTAGCATCTAATCAATTTTATTTCCCTTGACGAAGCACTTCACAGTATTTTCAACTTCAAATGAAGCGATTTCTCAAAATATATCATACACTTATAACTTTTGTTCATTTCTTACAAGTTTCTCGGCTCCCCAAAGATTCGTCATCATTCACTAAATAGCATATTCATCTTCTTTTGTAAAAATGTTAAAAGTCGTTACTGATAAAAAGATGTTATTTTACATATTTTGATAAATTTCAAATCTGAATGAAAAAACCCAATATAAGTATAAGGGATTAAAATTGTTGATTTTTGAGGCCCTGATAACAAATCAAAAATTATTGTTTCAAATTTTATTCAAAAATATTATGCAATGTATATTCTATGTTTAGAATCAAGAAATACAAGATTTTAAAAATTTATTCATAATTTAAAAAATAAAAAAAAATCTTTCAAAAATTCTTAAAAAAAAGTTTGTGGAAATATAAACTGTATAACTAAAGCATGTTTTTTTGCTTAAGTCATAAAAATTATATAAATACATTTGTTTGAATATTTTTATAAGTGATAAATCCTAAAAGAACATTAAATAATTCTAAGTCATGTGTTTAAATTACAAAACAGTAGTATATAAAAGATCAAAATCGTGACTCAATTTTCATTGTTCTTATAACTGTTTTATAGTTAAGACAAGTAGGTAAAATTACCTTTCTTGTTTGCCACGATCTATTGAATAACTTAATACATCGAAAATTAAGGAATTGAGACTCATTTAGAGCTGAAACAAAAACTTAAATGCTATTACTAAAAGAAAGCATATTAAGATATCTGAATACAAAGGATTTAATTTTTCTTAAACGACTCAGTTGATGCACGAAATATTATCTAAAAAGTGACGGTATCTTTAAAATTATTCTACTAAGATAAGATGACCACATTTTCTCCATATGTTAGAGGAACTAGAAATTATTTCAACGAAGAAGTAGATAAATATCAGGCTCAGTAAAAAAGAAATAAATTGCGCATGTTCGCATTTTGTAATGTCACTTACAGACGCTGAGATAATGTTGATGCGTTATATTAAAAAATGAAATGAAAAAAAACATATATGAATTGTGGTAGCTTGTTACATGTTTGCGTGACTTCTGTAGAAATAAATGATCTCGATTATGAAAGTCTCAATTTCTCGATTTTTAATAACAGCAATTATGGAGTTTCATTTCAGAGCAATTGAAACGTGCTGAAGATAGGTGGATTTTTTTTCCAGCTCCAGTAATTAGGACATTCAATTGTTGAATGGTTCATTCAACGGAGGAATCTTTGAAGCAAACTTAGCATCAGGCTGCTGTAAATCTGTTCAACGATTCATGCCATTCATGTTTACCCCCAGACGGACCAACGCCATAAAAAATAGATGCTCATAAGGAATGAAATCTTTCAATTGGACTCATGTGTCACCTTTACTTATAAAATTGTCTTTACTGCCCTTTTGGAAGTAAGAAAACTGCTGGAAATTCTTCTCTTGCAATTTACATTTGATTTCATAAGTATTTGAAAATTATTGGTTTTAAAGTTTAGTGGTGTGTGTGTGTTTAAGAAACAACTGTTTTCTTCCTTTCATGACTTATCTTTTCATAAATCTTGAAATATCAAATTGAATTCTGAGAATTATTTCAAATGAAATATTATAAATGTAATAATTCAATTCTTTTATTTTCCAGAGAGTTAAAAGGAAATTAATTTCTTGCTTTATTTGAATTTAGTTAAGGAAAAAATGTGATACCGTTTACAAATGTCTTAGTTATCAAAATAAATAAATGCGTAAATTAAATGTTTTCTTACGAGAAAAAATACAAGTTTTCTAAATTACAGAAATAAGTGTTTTTAAATTTCTTATTCTGATAGAATTATCAAATTAAATTACTTGTTTAACTACGCAATTTAAAAGTAAAGATCATGAAGTTAGCAATTTTAGTTTTATATTTCATTTATCGCTTACACTTTGAATTTCACATACATACACAAGATGTATAAAAATATATGAATTTTACTAAAATGAAAAGAGAAATTTCTTTTTAATTGAATTTCTGTGATTAAAATTGCTTTTTAAACTTTAAATATTATAAATCTTTGTATATATTATGTAGATTTATGAAATCAATTTATTCTTTGATTAATTAATTAATGTTTATTTTCAAATATTTCGGTTCATAATTTGTTGGAAATTGCAATTTTCTTTTATAAAAAGATATTTCTTCACAATTTTCAGGAAAATTCAAACATACTAAAAATTTTTAAAAAAAAAATTAACTCTGAATTTTTTTTTTTTTTTTTGTTAAATTCACTATTAAAATTTAGAAAATCGTAGTTTGAACTCAAAAAGTTAAGAACTTGTGCATTAATTGAAACAGAAAGGCACTTATGCTTTTAAAAGAAAATGGACAGTTAAAAAAGTTTTTTTCTTTACCCAAAAATATAACCATAATATATTTTTTAATACATTTTAATTTCTTATGTATAAAAATAAGCAGCAAGTAAATGCTCAATATTGGTATGGGATGGAAATAGATTGAGTGATGAAGCAGGAAGTATTGGAATCAAAACTTCTAAAAAAGTAAAGCAACTTTTATAAAACAAAATTTTTTTTCAAGAGTAAACTTTGCTTAATTTTCTACAAAAAAAGATTTCGGAAATTCTTTCTAATTTTTTTCCATAACGAAAACTTTTCTTGAGAAAAATTCTTTATAGTAAAGCTGATAAAACATTGAGTTTATGGGATTTTCATTGAGAACATGGAAAACTTTCGCTGTGAGCAGGTTTTCTTTGCATCGGATATCACTGTTTAAAAGAACTCGACTGCATAAGAATCTAAAGATCATTTAATTCATTCTTTTATCAAATTGGGAAATTGTCTTTAAAGTTATATCAGATTGGTACGATACCCTCTCCTTTAATATTAGTTGTATGTTAAGAAGTATTTTCGTCTACACCATTTTGCCAGACTTATTGCCATGCAATCCGCTACTTGGTCAAAATTGCTTGAAATAAACGTGATTTTTAATAAGAACGCCAATACGATTTGACTCAATGTTAGGACCAAATTCTAAAAAAACATATTCATAAATGATTCAGAATATTTCTAAACAATTAATAATTAACTAAGAAGTATAAAATTTCTGAATTGATTACCATCAAAATTTGCTTTATTCAAACATTAAAAAAGGAAGATATTCCTCTTATCAATGAAATTTTATGAGTTCTTAAATAATTATAAAATTGCATGTCTCTCAAGCTCCATCAAAGGGAAATTTGATAGAAGTAAAATTTCCAGTAACTGAAAGATACCAATGTTGTACTCTTAAAACATTATTTATTAACAGAAATTAAATTAAAATAATATATTTCATTCCTATATAGCTTATTTAAATAAAGAAACACTAGTCTATGTAAATGAAATTCTCATTAGAGTAAAGTATAATACAATGAAAATATTAAAACTTAGGTTTTCCAATATTTTGTGTAGTATATCACTACCCACGCCAAGATTATTTATAATTAGAAATTCCATTAAGAGATTTTTATTCAATGAACTAATTCTGAAAGCCCATGCCCGAATGGTTTTCAACCTTAGAATTAATCTACCATTTCATTTTAGGATTATCGACATCTCTAATTTTTTTTTCTTTTTAATAGAATTAAATGAGCTCTTTCGTATTTACATCTTATATATGTAATGCAAAAATGTAGTCATTTTTAACAATAATTTTTTCGGTATTATATTTTAAATGAAATGAGAAATGTTGTTTCCAAAGTGCTAATATTTTATCCCTTCACATAAAGAAGATGTTTATCATCGAGAAATGCATCGAAACGTGGCGTCAAGCTCCCGACGTACCTCATCTATTTGACGCTTGGCTGGGTAAAACAGAGAAAAAAAAAGAACAACATACAAAAAAAAAAACATTCTTAAAATGAAATAGACAGTCAATTTCAGCATTCTACCCTGAACCGCCGTAATTAGCTGTCATTGCATCGCATTATTAATAGGCTTGCTCTTTCGTTATTTGGAGCACAGTGTCGGTGCCGATAAAGCGTCAAAGCAAGGAACGCGGGTATTCTTGAAGGTGGAGACTTGCTCCACCCCATCTGCTGCTCCTTCCTCCCCGACCCCAGTAGATCTTGATGTAAGGTACTCGGTGCTATCGATTCTCTGCAATGGAGGGAGGGCTTTGGAATTTCGATCAGTGTTTCTTAAGGTGCTTAGGGCAAAGAAATCTCTACCAACATTACTTTTTCTCGGCCAGTAGTTTGATATTTGTGGTTCTAAGAATATCGATATCAAGTGAAAAAACTGAAAATTCATACAAAAACAAAAAGTGAATAAAATAATACTTTTTTTCAATCAAATCATGAGTTTTGTTTTTTAATCTAAATTTTTTTCTTTCAATGTATTTATCTCGTCTGTAAAATTGGCTATATTATTTTAAGATAATTGACTGCCTAAGTAGTTATGTTATTTCAAGTTCATAATTGACTGCCAAAATATAACTATATATTATTTTAAATAATTCGACATCTCATACAATTTTTAGGCTAAACATTCAAGAGCACAAGTAATTCCTATCAAAGACATATTACTATTTATAGATTAAAATAAGCACATAATAAATAATAAAAAGTATTAATTAAAAATATTCCTGAAATTGACGTAAAAATATATGTGTTTTATTGTTTTTGACCAATTCTGTAAATGTCCTTAACGATGTTTGGGAAATACTAAATATAAGACCTTAAATATGATATTATTACAGAAAAAAAAACAATATGAAAGTAGACGCTGATAGATGTTTTAATTGCTAAATGTTGAATTTTGGAATTTTTCTAAGTCCATCAAACCAATTGTTATCTAAATCATTTTGTAAAAGTGATATTAACAAATTACATTTCATGTGTAGTTAAAAGTAAATATATATAAGTAAACATATATATATATAGAACACGTTTAAAATTATAATTTTTCCAAAACAAAAATTTTATGTAAAATGAGAATTGATATTATATTCAAATTATATTGTTATTTATGATTCACAGAATGTGCCTTATTGGTATTGCATGTGTTTAGTTAAGCGGATGAGGTACATAAATTTATATCACTTAAGAATTTGCTTAAGAATTATCAGACAATATTTATATCGTAGAAAAAGTTCATTAACTTTTGGTCGAAGAATATATGAATTTATCTTCTTTAACAAAATAATTTAACATATTTATCTCAGGCAGATTGTTTTTTATTTTGTAAAATCATTTCCTTCCTTTGATTTAGTATTATAAAAAATACTCGTATTCGTGAAAACTAAATACTACAATAATATTACTCCTATACTATTAAAAATTCGAGATGTGCAATCATTATAAGCGATGTAGAGAAAACTAAAAAATAAAGCTAATACATTTTTAATTTAGTTCCTATATGTGTATTTTAATATTAATAAATCTCTGTGGAGTTCTAAAAAGTTCTCGTAAGACTTTCATTATGTGAGAATTGAAAAGGTCTATTTTATGAGTCTTCCTTTATAGATTTACGTTAGGGTTTCTTATTCAGTTTTCCTTCAGGACCAAATTTAATCTAGTCTTGGGAAAGTAAATGATTTTGACAAGCTTCATAAGTGGACACATTGAAGCTTTATTGTCCTATTAATGAGACATCATTGATGAATAGCAACCTTTTACCACCTTGATACGATTTACATTGAAAAGTTCCTCTTGATATTTTTAGCACTTATCTAAGTTTAAAAACAGAATCTTACTGAGGTTTGAAAGGAATATATTCCAGAGAATATTTGGCAGAGGAAGATTTTAGTAATTCTGAACAATACTTTTGGATACGTTTACAAGAATGCAAAATGAAATTGAGGTGAAATGAAATTATTTATTATTTGAATCCATATTTGTATTATTAAAATTCTAAAATTAGTTTATTTAAAAGTCTTCAGTACCTATGTGTATGTGGTTTATACTAGATAGAACATTAACTATTAAAGCATTTTGTTCAAGCATGTGCTGTATTTCTTTCAAATTATTTCTTAAACTACCAATCTACTACAACTAAGATAATGTATTAAATATATATACTACAACTAATATGATATATTAAATGTATATATTATATATACTCTTCAGTAATGCATCAAAGACTCATTAATAAACATTTCATTTATGTCTCTTACATTATATCATGTTTCTGACCAATCCCGTAACTTTACTGAAACTTCTAGATATATTCTGATAGCCGGCTCAAAGAATGTTATTTAAAATGAGCATATTTTATTCAAAAACTTCTTGTGCAGTCTGTTAAATTTATATATTTCCATATTTTTTATATAGATACAATAAATAACTTTAAATATTTTTAGATACATTTGGATAATATTTTTCATTACATTTGTCGCAATTAAATGTGATTTTTAAAATTTCATATATATATATATATATATATATATATATATATATATATATATATATGTATACATATATTTTTTTACATGATTTTTATTTTTATTCTTCTTTGTTTTTAATTTCTTATATATTTATATCGGAAAAAGTTATTCTGGAATTATTCCAGAAGTATTCACAGTGCAAACAATGATGCCAACCTCAGACTGCGAAAATCTTAATGTTTGTCTCCGAATTCCATGAGACATTGTTCCATGTAGTATTGATAGTATCAATATACAGTATTTAGATCAGAAGTTATAAATAAAATTTAAATAAATAGCGAATAAAATATGTATCTCAGTTTTTTTATTAAATCTCTCTTCTTTGCTCATTTCTTAAAATGTCATTGATTCTACATAAAATAGATGGACTGGCAATGTGCACTTCAAAAGTCCAAGGTTGCGCGCATTCATTATATTTAATAACTATATATTTAGCATTAACTTTCATTAGAAACAGTAAATATATTGAGAACAGTAAATATACTATGAATATAATTTAATCCTAATTTTCGAAATGTAGCGTTCATTTTAGAATTTTTACAATAACCTTTACGTAACGTTTCGTGTGGCACATGATACCTCATTCAGATTGCCCTGATAAACTTATTTGTAGCCAAATATTCTGACAAAAAACTAATATAAATATTTCTTAACATCAATTTTATGGCAAAATAAGTCCTAAAATATTTCTGAAGCACTTAATCGTGTACATGATTTGTGAATCGGTGATGATACATCATGTGGTTTAGTTACACATATCTTTCATGTTACTGTTCTCTCATATTCTCTTTAAAATCTTTTGTCATTCATAATTTTTAATAATCTAAAAATTAAAGCTTACACGTCTCTCATTAAAAATAAATTTCCAACTAAGAAATATACGAGAATTTATGTCTCTTATTATATTGAGTTTAGAGTCCCTTTCCAATTTATCTAAATTACTTTTGTGAGTATTTTTAAGTTGTTTTAAATCTGGTCCCAAAGCAAAATTCTATCCCCTGATTTGGAAATACAGGTAAATTTATCTGAATGTGGGAACCATTACTCAGTGTTCGCTCAACTCTGCTCTTTAATGCACTCTAATTCTTACTAAGTGTTTTTTTTTAAACTCATATTTAACGGAGTTCTAATGTTTTAATCTCTAATTGCATATTTAAAAGTGGCGTTACAGGAAAAAATTAAAATGACTACTTGAAAAATAAGCATTTTATATTTAATAAATAATATATAATTATAGATAATCTGCACATTATAGACATTAATTTTAGGTATATAATATTAAGCTGTCAGAGAGACATAAGTTCCCATTTTTGTCTACATTAACATTCTTATTTATTTCTAGTTTTCATCTGATTACCAAATTTTTCCTCCCCTTACAAATTTAAATTTAAAAAATTTCTAATATTTTAAATTTCATCTAAGCAAAAGTTTAAACAATCCTATAAATTTGAAAGTCAAAACGAATTCTTCCAGTTACCTTTTATGAGACAATAAAAACTTAAGTTTTAAGTCTGTTTCTTTTTATTAACGAAAAAGTGTGTTACCTTCCAACAGAAATCGCTCTTTTAACAACATACGACTATAAGCACCTCGTTTTCAAAAATTCCACCTAATCAACATTTCGTTTGAGAGGGGGATTTTAAGGGGCATAAAGGGGAGGGCAAACGAGGGGAGAGAGCTGAATGTCGCCAGTCATGGCAATAAACATGTCTTTCAACTTCGCTTTCCAAAACCTGTCTGAGGGAGCTTTTAAAATCATTCGGAAAAGTGGCAGAACTTTTGAGGTCAATTATGGCTTCCCATTTCAGACTTCAGAGAATTAGAGCCTTTTCAGCACAAATGAAAATAACTTTGTATCTTTAAAAACTGTATCTTAGTATTTCTTTCGATAGAAAATTTACATTTTACAGTTCTTAAATACCACATGATGGAAAAATTACTCTTAGAGCACAACTTTTACCAAAAAACTTGATACCAAGTTTTTACTCTGAATATTTCAAAAATATAAATATAGGAACTATTTAAATTCTATGAATAATATTTTATTAGAAAAATATCTTTATGTGATTTTTTTACTCATAACAATAGCAGTTTTTATATATAAAAATTGCTATATAATCCAATAAGAAATTTCCTTCTATGATTTGTAGGTATTCTTTATGCAATTAACTGGAAAATTCTCATTTCTTCTGCAGAACGCCAATGAATAATATATTTTAATTTATTTCTTTATTTTATATATTTAAAAGAATTTCCCTTCACGAAGAAAAATTAAAAAATATTACCTCCTTAAAAGTTGAAAATGCTTAAAATCATTGAATAAATAAAAAATTATAAATAATTGTTAGAAATTTAATAGAATTTTATTTTAGACATGCCGAAAAAAATATCAACAGAATAATTTAGCAAGAGAATTTAATTTGTTAATATATATAAATTCTTTTATTCTGTGAAACATTATATTATAGTATTACAAAAATTGACTTCAAATTACAAAGTAATTTCCTTTCTGTTTAGAATTTACTTTATTTTTAGATATTTGAATTTGAAAATCACTTCCAATAATAAACAGTATTTAACTCCTTAAAATTTAAAAATATCAATATAAGCAGGATTAAATAATAACAATAACAAATAGAGAAATATAATTGCTTACTGAGGGAAATGTTTCTCGAAATGCTGGAAATACTTCAATTCAAAATTTAAAGTGAATTATCTTTAACATGTAAACATCTACTTTCGCTAAAAATGTGGGAAATATTTTTAAAAATTAAAAAAAATAAAAATTCAATAGATTATTATTTTACGATTTCTCTTTAAGTTTCTCATTGAAGCCTAATTCATAAAATACTTTTGAAAATTATATTGTTAAAAATTGAAAATATTTTCAGTCTGATGAACCAAAACATACTTCTTCCAATAAATTTTGAGGGCCACTTATATATTTTGCTTTATGTAACCACTTACTAGCTTTTAATTTAATTTTTTGGTACGACTGTGTACTTTGTTGATTCATAAAATTTTTCCTTTCTTCAATAAATTGAAAACTTTTTTTTTTTTTTTTTAACGAAATCTTACATTAACATGGATTTATTTTCTTTGATTATCGAAAAAAATGTAAGTTGTGTACGTTTTCTGTATACTAAGCTATTTCTCGCATATTTGTGATTTAAATACTATATATTTTTAAGCTAAAATCATTTAAGAATTCATGAAATACTTCCTAAATTTCATGAGGAATTTTTATTATTTGCTTAGCTCTGTTCATAACAAAGAACTAAAATTTGGTAACTAAAGATCCATATATTTTATTTTTATTATAAAACACATTTTTTATTTAAGAAAATTCGTTTTTTTTATATAATATTCTCTTAAATTATAATAATCTGCAAAATAATTAAGATAAATTAATTAATAGCTGATAGAGCAAAATAATTAAATAATAAAATTAGTTGCTTAAAAAAATCTATCATGCTTATAGATCCTTGTGTTAATTATGTAATAAAACATTTCCAACCTTCAAAAATATAACAATCATTTAGATAACAAAAAACACTATCTTGAAACAAAATTCATGCTATAATAATATGAATGCATTTTTAAGTGCTTACATTACCTTGTACTTTTATTATAATAAAACTTTAGTTCAGCAAACCAATCAAATTAAACTACTGTATTTGAGAAAACACTATTCGTTCTCGAGTTCACCAATGATTCTGCTACACTCTTACACTTGCGAATAAAAACAAGCAGTTTGATATGAAACTCATTGTATCATCATTCAATTCATATTTGATTAATTTTTCTTCTATAAAACATGAGTTGTAGGATGATTTTGAAAATGTTCACAAAAAAGTAATTTTGTAGTTTACATTCAAACCAATAGGGTACAATAGTCATTTTTTTCTTGACAAATTGACTTTCAATGTATTTCAACAATATAAAACAAATTTAGGAACTATTTAATGAACAAAAAGTTCTTAAATTAAAGAAATATATTAGAAAAAGAAATGTGTGTGAATGTGTGTTAATATATAATTTGCCTAATTTAATATCCTTACATTTAAAATAAGAATTATATACTAATGTCTCAGTTGCACACTTGCGCAAACATTTCATCCAATCAATATCAATATGAAATTAATTGCTTAGTTAAAATATATTTTAAAGTAAAAAAAGACAAGAAAATTTCTTTTCACTGATTAAAATTTTTTATAAAATTGTGTGGGAGAATTGAAAATTACAAATAATTTCTGCACATTGAATGTATAATCTTCTTAATATTTTTTTTTCATTTTTTTAAAATCAACTAATGATTATTACGCTGTCATTTTTTTTTCTCCGTACATGATATCCAGCAACAATCACTCAAAACTGTGTAATCTTACAAGGTCTCTAAGATCATATTTAATAATATTGTATGGTTTTATTATTTAAAATATAATAAATTTACTGATGAAATTTTGTTTTGTAATTTTAATATAATATTTAAAAATTAAATAAATCACTCATATTCAAAGAGTCGTTTTCTCGAAAAATCAAATGAAAATACCTCCTTGGTATACATATATGTATTTAAATATTTCATCTGCTTATTTACAGAAAAGTGTCAAAAAAAAATAAATTTCTATGTGCATCATTTACAAGAGTATACAAAAACATCGTTGGTTTTAATATGATGTATTTATTATATTTTACATATAACTATTAAAACATGTTAGTAAATATTGAATTGCGATTTAAAATTTAAGTATGCATGTGATAATAATAATTATTATTAAGCTAAACAAATTTTTAAGAATCTAATATATAAGTTTTATGCATTATATATGAACTAAACATCTATACTAAGTTTAACCTATAAATTAATTTCCTTGATTTTGTTACTAATTCCTTAATCGTTTATTGATTTATTAATTTATTGTTAAAATCAGAAGTAACTTAAAGCATCAGCTAAACACATGCATGCAAATCAATTTAAAGTTTCATGGCTTAAAATTGCAGTGAAAGAAAATCACTTAACCAAAAATTTATAAATTAAATAAAAACTATTTTAACTGATCATAAAAATTATTATTAATAAATATGGTGTGAATTATAAATCGTATATACGTTTATAAAGTATAGATCTAATATAATAAAATGCAAAATTGTGAAACATTTAAATATTTACAATACGTTTGTACACCAATATATGTTACGTAATATTGTACAAATTGATAATTTGAACACGAGAATTTCTATGCATTGCGAGATAGAAAATTTATCTTTATAGAGTTAATTAAGAAATTTCTTTGAAAATATTTGGCTGAAAATTAAATAATAAAACAATTTAAAATAATATGAAAATATTGTTCCTGTAATAGAAATGTGATACTAAATATCAATAATGTCCCGGTAAGTACGCACTGTGCACCTTTGACCAGAAATAGTGAGTGTTATACTTTAATCTTTAAATATTTGTAATCAAGATTGAAGTTTTCAAATATTAATCTTTTAACATTTATTAAAATTTCATTGTAAGCACTGCCAAACGTCTTGAAATTTGCAAAAGAATTTGAAAAATGTATTTAAAAAGTATTAAAGTAAGTAAATAAATGTATTTAAAAATGTATTTAAATTTAATATGTAAAAATGTTATGTAAATTATTCTACTCGAGGAAAAATTTGTAAATTTTACTGATCCATATGTCATTCTATTTCTATCAATATCTTAGTTTTCAATAATGATTGATGCTATTAAGATGCCTTTTCATTATATTTGACTGTCAGATTTTTCGAATAACTTTTATGAATAAGTAGTAATTACAAATTGCGTAATATGTCTTTTTATATTCCTTAGAAACAGGTCTTTCAAGTAGAATGCACAAGTCATTATAGGCGTTAATGTTGTATTAACGCCTATAACACCTATTAAAATTATCATCTGGGCCTCACTAATAACCACCTTGGTTTTCATTCATAAATAAAATTTAATAAAAGTTTAATTAAGGTTATAGTTGAACCTTATTGTCACTTAAAATATTTTAAGTAAATCTGTATAATTTTTATTAAAATTGTAAGCAATACGTTTCGTCAGAAATAAAGTTTGAAGAATTTCTAATCGAATTATAAGTTAATCATTGAAATTATTTTACAAAAACATTTTTCAAGTTCACGGTGGAATATGTGTTTGATTTTAGTAAGAATTATTTTTAATTATAATTTATAATAATTAAATAATGCATATATTTCACAGAATGGTGAGTAATAAGATAGTAATAATAAAATAGCAATTTATAAGAAAGTAAGTATAATCTGAAAAATATTTTATATATTAAGGTAATATATATATATATATATATATATATATATATGAAGAAATTTTTAATCACTCATGCACAAAATTCTCAAATTAAATTACAGTTTTACAGAGTATTTTTTCTTTCCGTTGTGTGTGTATGATATGTAGCTATTTGTATACGTATATTCCTTAACGATTGATATCCCCCTTTTCTCTTCAAAATAATTGGGAAAAAAATTCTTGTATAAAGAATATATTAGATTCCAGTAATTTCTAGAATATTAGTTTACTGTAAAATCTATTTTTTTCCGATATCAGATCTTTAACCCGTGTTTCTTAATTTTTTTTAAACAAATAAATGAATTAAAAAATTCAGAACATATTCTGTTCCCAAATTTGAATTTCATACATTTTAGTTTTTTTCTTTTTATAATTTAATTTGAATTATGTGGCTATTTCATCATATATCTGCAACTGTCTTTTCAAAATAAACGCGCTCTTTTATATTAATAAACTGCCTATAGCTCAGAAATCAAAAGTAATTTCCACTTGACGTGGAATTTTTTATTTTAATTTAAAATTAGTAAATATTAGGTAAAATATTATGTCTGCTTAAAGGATCTTTAAAGTCTCTGTGAAATTGTATCTGCTTTTTACCGTCATACGTAAGTAGCACAATTCAAGCTGAAGTATGCCGAATTTTGACTGTAAGATGTATTTAGAAATCCACGGAAATGTTGATTGCTACTGGCGTTTACAATTGGCTAGACAGTTTCTGTATTTAGAATGGTGAAAAAAAACCCCGACCCACCTATCCGCTGGCATACAATTTTAGGAACATACATGTTCTAGGAGCAGGGCTCGACCTTGAAAGGTTACCGCCTACAGAACCGCCCTCCAAAACATCAAGGTAGATGAAATTTAATAACTAACTTTTAGGAGAATATCTGTCAGAGTTCAAAGTTTAATTATGTAGGAGGCAAATGTGGAACATGTCAGGGGATGCTTCTCGTACGAATTTCAAGATCCATGTACGAGCAGAGCCTTTTTTACGTGGTATGTATAATTTCTAATGTTAAAATGCCTATTAGTTATCATATGAGATTAGTTTCATTTATACTAAAAAGCGATATTATTTTAAGTTAGTTAAAATTATCGAAAGCAAAATTATTTATGTTAAAATACAAATGGAATGCAATATTGTATAAGACTTTTATTGCAAAACTTAAAGTATAATTTTTATCTGTTACTTACAATTAATATTGGTAAAAATGCTAAGGTTCATATTGAAATTTATAATAGGATTCAGTTACATATATCATGATGTATATTTGCTTCTAAAACTTAAGTCCAGTGATGTGATTATATTACGCACTCATTGATAATTATTCAGAAAACTAAAATTTTCATTAACTGTTAATTATGACATTGTCTTTTATTTAATAAATACTTATTTAGAAAATTTAAAAGAAGAATAACAAAATAAGTTCATGGTCTGAGTCATGACTAACAAAGATATTAAATTTATTGCTATTTTATCTTCATATATTAATGATTTTCTTTATAAATGTTCATTGTAATATCGAGTATTTCTATTAACATTCATTATTTCACTAAATAGACAAAAGAAATTGCATTTATTTATTGAAATAATAATTCAAAATCATTTGATAATTAACATATTTGTTTACAACTTATAAATCAATAACTTATTTGTTATTATTTGCATATTCAATTAACATTGGTTTTCATTTTACACCAATTATGATGACCAAAGGTAGAGTTACGACAAATTGTATAAAAGCAAAATAAAATAATATTTCATTTATTAATGAATTGTTATAATTACATGCAAATGATTCCTGTTATAAAAGTAGGATCTCATAAAAACTAGCAAGTAAAAAATTTTACAAATAATTTTTCGAATAATATTATCTACTATTTATCCAATATTTAAATCCAGAAATACAGCATAACAAAATTTCTTATTTTTCAGTTGATATTATTTGATTTTTTTTCATTTCTGTTCAAGATTCGGATGTTTCAGTAAAGAAAAAGTAAAATAAATGCTTGATTTTTAAAAACAATTAAAAATAGTCAACTTCATTAAAATGAAGTTTTAATTATTTTAATAAACATTTTTTTCCATAAAACTTTATAATTTAAAATCGCAACAAAATTTTCAAACTTATTTTCTTAGTTTTAAAAGGATAGTTTACAATTGTATTGATTTTGGGTTAATGTATCTGTACTTCTATGCAAAATAAAATTATATTGAATAAATATTATAAAAGAAATATGATTAGTTTCATGTTACGCAATATCAAAAATAGTTTTTCTACAACAAAAGTACATAAATATATTACACTAAAATTATAATATTCATATATATTCTAATATTTTTAAAATACATTAATATTATTAAAATAAATTTTTTCGCTATAAAAAGAAAATTAAGTAAAATCAAAGAATATTACAATTTATGTAATTCATTCTAATAAAGCACACATTAAAAATTTAAATGTATGGAAATAAAAGAAATAATTATGAGTGCAAATATACTGAAATAAAAAGTAATACAAAAGTCATGCATAAAGTCATATACTTACAAAAATATTTCCTAATCCTTAATCCTCTGTAGGAAGCATTTAAAGTCCTGGAAAAGAAATTAAATTTTCATTTAATGTGAACAAAATGAATAAGAAATGAAATTTAATAACGTATTTATTCTTATTATTTATTACTAATTTATTTTTATTGTACTTTATTTATATATCTGCTAATAACTTAATGACTGACTAACATTATACAGTACTTTCATTGATTCACTGATGAAGATAGAAATGTATAATTAATTTAGTTTCATAAATTTTGAAGTGCACATCAAAAGTGTAAATTTTGCATTATACATAGTTGGTTATATTTCATAAAAATAAACATATTTAGGAGAGAAGATTTATTATATTTTGTATATATTTACATAAAATATGTTATCATGAGTATTTTGTTAAGATTTATTTCTGCTCTCTTGTTATGCTATACATATTATATTTTACTTAATTATATACGTTTCTGCAATAATTCCTACATACAGGCACTTTTAGTTTATGTTTTAATAACATATAATACTTTAATCAAATAAAGCTTTTACTGAGAAATACTTTTATTATTTTAAAAATGTTTTCTTTGCAAAAATAATGTCCTAAAGGCAGATTGCAAATAAAAAGTTTTTCAACCTTTTAATTAGAGTAATATTTTCTTTAATTAATGATGTAGTTTGATTTATAAATAAAATTTGTGGTTTTGATACTCAAAACATAAATAAAGTGAAATGCTTGTTATTTTTTAATCTCAGAAAGTACATTGATTTTAATTTTATTTTAAAACTGAAATATAGATTCGGGATAATATATTTCCTATACAAATATTTTACTATCCTAATTTATGTTTGATAATTTATTTATGTTTCGGAAAAAATTTTTGAAAAATAATGTAAAAATGTTTAATTAATGATTCTTGAATCATTTCATAAATCCATATGTACTAATGAAATTTCTTTAAAATTTTGATTTATTTTTGTTTTAGTTTTAGTAATAATTTATTTCATATGTTAAATGAGTAAACCAATTTCTGTTGCATTTATTTTCATTTATAATAGAGAATAGAGATCTTATCAGCATTATTACATGCGCATTTAAATTTTAAAAAATCATGAAAGCTGCTTAACAGGATTATTTTATATCAGAAGAACAAGAGCATTTTTTTTTTCCTTTTTTCTTATTTTTTTTTCTTTTTTTTTTTTTTTTTTTTTTTTTTTTTTTGATGGTAAAGAATTTTTTAATGTTTTCACATTATTAAGAAATGGTTTTACTAAAATCTTAGATTATACAGCAATTTAACAATAAGAAGCTATTTAACACTTAAAAATTTGAATATTTTTTCCGTGTTATTAAAAATATTTAACTAGTTTGCAGTAACAATAAAGCAGAAATTCATAGATTTCCATCGGAAAATTACTCTGCAAATTTAAGTGTTCTTACTATAAGCAAAACACGTATAATTATTTTTCTTGCAAAAGGAAAGAAAAATATAACTATATGTATTCTCATGAACGTCACTATTAATTCAAATGGGAGTGAATAGAAAAATGCTTCCAATCACTTCGGTGACGGCATGTGCAGAAATACTGTCAAAACGTCTTTAAAATTTTGAAGTCATAATTAAGAAGTATATATTCTTAATAGAAAATTTCTTTTGTTGTCAAAAGCTGGAGAAGGAATCTGATATAAAAATAAGTTTCATGAAATTTTAATATGATTAGATTAAATTTCTAAAAATAAAATATCACGATAATCGTTAATGTATTTCGCCTTGTCAGAACTCTTTAACTATACATTTATTTTACTGATAGTTTTAGAATTTGACTAATTTTTTGAATTCTTCTATTTATGTTTTTTAGATAAGAGTCTTATTTAAATTTAAAAAATAATTGAAAAAAGTTTCTAAAATATTTGTTCTGCAATCATTTTCATAGAAAACTAAAGTTACTGTTTTTAAGTTTTTTCTTTCGAGAAATTAAATACTATATATGATATCAACTTTAAAAGAATATAAGTTATTGTAAATATATGTTGAGTTACAATTAAATCCCTATAAAAATAATTGAAATTCGGTAACAATCAATCAGGTTAATATATTTTATTTTTCATTTATAAAATTAAAACCTATATACCTTTTACTTATTTTTATAAAATATTTTTCCGGTAAATTATTTTCTTTAAAATACGTTGCATGTGTTAAATATAAAGATTAAGTTATTCCTACTATAAAGACAATTATAATACTTTTTGGTAAAAACATTCCGTAAAATCTGTTTAAGATTCCGGTCATCTATTTAAAATTTATTTTTTAGGTAATTACTAAATAAAATGCAGTTAGAAGAAACCAGGTATGCTTTTGTTCATTTTTGTAAAAGTAAGACGAAATAATGTAACATTCCTTCTTATTAATCCTCAAATAATGAAGCAGATGCTTGGATTCTTTTTTAGTTAACATTTTAGTAGCATTCAAACTATTTGTGAAGAATTTTTATTGAAAAAGTATTTAACTTCAGTTTTTAAAATACATAAAACATTTGCCTCAAAGAAGATATGAACAAGCCTAATATTGGACATAAAGTTGAAATACATTATTTTAATCGAAATTAATTCATTACTATAAAACACACACACATTTTGGAAGATAATTAATATATACTTAAACTTTATAAGGTAAGCCCAGGAAACATTGCAACGTTAAAGTGAGCATTATGCAATTTTTTCAATCATTAAACAAGTATTTTTTTCGTTTGTGTCAGAAATATTAAAAAGTATTTGCACGCAAATGGGTTAACAAATATAGCTGAGGTCAAAATTTTTATATCTTTCTAAGCTTCCTCCATAACATAAATGAGCATTTTGAGTGTTTATTTCTAATTAGATATTTAATTGTACATTTATCTGTAGACTGTCTTTTGTGCCTTATAGAAATACTAATATTTCTTAAAACGTTCAAAAATACTATAATATTTTATGCAGCTGTTTTTATCGTTTTTTGAAAACCTGTTATTACGTTATCGTTACCATAAAACTGATATGACCCTGCAGAATAATTTTCTTGTCAACAATGTTTGAATTATTTAGTATTATGACTGGTAATAAATACTTATTATTCCTACGGCTCCGATAATTTAAAAAATCAAGGAAATTGCGTGTAAAGTTATCAGGAAAAAACTTTAAATGAAGAATATAGATATATATATATAAAAGAAAAAAGAAAAAAACATTCACAGACAGATACGTGAAAATGCGATTTTGGCTTGCAGATAATTATATAAGATTATAACAATTTTATAACAATATTATGCTAATGTTTTATGAATTTTTGTCTCTCATTAGGTAAATACATATTATTCCAATAAATTTGAAATTTTGCGTGAGATAAATACGCAATAAAATTAAATAAATATAAAATTCAACTTAATGTTTATAATTAACTACTCTAAGAACTCAGTAATAAGTGTTTCAGTTATTATTTTTTGTAAAACTTTATTTATTACTAAGGTAATATCTTTGTAAAAATATGATGTTTTTAAGTTCAACATAAATGTTAAGTCCATAAGACAACCTAGGATTAAATACGTAATTATGGAATTAGTCATGTTTCTAATTGAAAATATAATCTAAAAATTGTATTTAGTTAATGTACTTGAGACTAGCTTACCGATTATCTCATATGAGAAGAAATGCTTATGATTTGATCCTCTGAATATTGTATTCCTTTTTCTGCTTTATTCATTGCAAATAGTTTGTTTTTCATTTGTCTTACATAGAGTGTGAAACGAACTCTTCAGGGAAAAGTACAAGGCAAACAATTATAAACATGTAAGTCTTTTCTGAAAACAAATGCTTTATTCCCTCGTATACCCTTTTTCCTTTGGAAAACGACATCTTTCCCTAGTTTTCTTTTACTTGTAAATAAATGAATAAACTAAGGTCTTCAACTGAATATCACAATAAACAATTAGGTTGTTTTTTTTTAAAAAATCTGAGGTTAATAGCAATTAATGAGAATGTACCCTATCCAAATTTTTGAAATGATAAATCTGTAGCAAAATTTTTCCAAGTAATTCAATTAAATTAGATAGCTAACAGTTTTATAAGTTTTCCCTTGCAAAAAGTTTTCAAGAACTTATCTGAAATAGGCTTTTCTAAAACTATTTTAACCTTCATTTAAAAAATTAATCCTGCCTTCACTAATTAAAACATATTTTTTAAACTTTTTTTGTAAATTGTGGTATTTAGAAAAATATTTAATTTTAGAATGAGATTTATTTTACATTTATATCAACGGACATATATTTTGTCTTTAATTATGTATATTATAATTTAGCTAAGTTTAGGCAAATATGTTTAGATCACAAAAATGTTTTAGCTCAACTGCCATACCACATCATGTGTCGTCAATGAATAAATCAGTGGTATGCAGTCTATGACTAGAAACTACAAACGTACAAATGGACTGATAAAAGACTCCTAGAAATTTGAGGAAATTCTGAGAATTGCTGTATCCGTAGGAAGGAGACCCAGAATGACAGTGAAAGATGTGAAGCTAAATTTAAGAAATTTCTGGTATGACGTTGCTTACATCTCTTTTATCTTTTACGTTTGTAAAATAAAATCCGAAGCTCAAATATTTTAGTTTGCTACACATAGCTATACACTTTTTTCCTAGTTTTTCAATCGTTTTGAAAATTAATAATTTAAGATCTGTAGTGATATGATAAACTGTAGTCCATGTAAACGATCGAACCAATAAAATAATTTTTCCTGTCCACATACTGATAATTTGCCTTAAAAAAATTTGTATTTTAACAGTAATGTTGGAAACTTAAAAAAACGAATAAAAAAATTATTTAAAGATACCTTGATGTACAGATCTTCAAATATTTTTTTATTTAAAATCTATTCATTATGAAGATATTTATTTTGAAGAGTTTTGTAGGAATAGTCCTCAATATTTTGTTAAAAAAAATATCTCTGTAATGTACAATAGAAGAAAGAATAATGGAAAATTAAGTTTTGAATAAAATTACTTTATATTATTATAATAAAATATAAAAATATGAATACATAAATTTAAATACTTTACAACCAGGTCAGCGATTGCTCAATTGAATAGAATGAAGGAAGTTGAATCTGTATTAAAATTATTGAATCTGAAAATCAAAAAAATTCCATGAATTGAATTGAATTTCAAGATGAATGTTTTTAAGCATATATAAATCTACATTGTACAAATTACGGTTTGATAATTTTTCTGATTCATTTCAAAGTGGACTTCGAGTTACACACAAAATACATTCACCTTTGTAATGAGAGTTTACGCATGAGCTTAAAGTCAAAGATATAATGATTCAATTACCAATTGAATTATTTGTTTCTTAAACTTTGGAAGTTCAACTACTAAGTATGATTTAAACTATATGTGAAGCCCGGAAGACAGATTTTACTATTTAATTTAATCTGCTTTTTTGGTATTAAAAATAAAAGTTTTATCATGCATGGGAATTTGAATTTCATGGCGTTTATAAATTACTAGTGACCCACATTCTGAATTCCATTATGTATTTTATTTAGAAAATACAAACGAAAGGAAAGCAGCAAAATTTATAACCCCTCAAACAGTGGCATCCCTGGATAAATGGTGCTCCTGCGAAAATCACAGCCTGATTCTAGGATGACATTAGTAAATATCTTGCAATCGCACTGGCTCTAATAAAGAGGGATCAGAAATTGCTCAGTAGTGCAGAATTTTCTGAGGAGTACGATTTTAATATCATTATAAAGTACTTTTTTACTAATTTATGAATTTGAACTGATAGGAAGTAGATGATAGAACATTATTTTGGAGTATCTGACGAAGATTATCGGACTTTTCGGTTTTTCCTTCATGTATCATCAAAGCATGGCATACTTTTATTAGTAAATTCGTTCAAAAATAGCAGTTTATTCAATAACCATACAAACATCATCATCTAAATTTTTTCATCTATAACAAAAATGAAAAAAGTCTTGTTTTCAAGCCTAGGAAAAGTGAGTACATTTAAATACTTTAGGGAAATGTTCTTTGAAGGAACACTGGAGTATTAAGAAAGAAATATTATTTTGAATACTTTGTGGAGAAAAAATCTGTTCTTTGAGCCTAAAAGACGAATTCGTTACGTTTATTATTAGGTACACATAAAAGCTCTTTATTGCTGTTCATGAATTTTTAGGCTAGTTCCTTGCAGAGTGCCCTTTACAAAAGGACCGAATGCTTCTATCAATATTTCATTTAAGGCTGTATTGAAATCTGCATTGGTCTCTTTGCATAATGGCTTGCAGTGACCATCCGATCGTGACCACGTGGCTCCGTTCCCATATTTCAGAAATCAGAGAGAAAGAAAAAGATTTTTGCTTTTGAATGTAGTCGTAAAAACATAAATTACTACAAGCGTGATTAGTTCTTCGTAGTCCATAGCAACTAAAAATGAAACGACCCGTGCTAACGACTAGAATACATTTAAATTTCCACGACTTCGAAGGTTTGCTTTTTTAGCTTTTATTTTATTTGCCCTTCATCTCTCACGCTTCTAATCGATTGGGGAGTTATTTCCTTGCTACTTTTTAGTGCCGAATTTTATTACTAGATGGCGTTATTTATGTCCTTTAAATGGCCTGCAATGAGAAAGAATCTCCCATCCTCAGTCGACACTGAATCGATTTAATTACCAGCATCACCTTAACAAGTAAGAATTGCGAGAATCCATGATGATCAGAAAGATTATATGAAATGTCCATTAATTTGGGTTTTCTATGATGGGTTGGCTAAGGCAAAAATATTGTGAATTAAAAAAAAAAAGAAATTAACTTGACACGGTGGAAATTATATATAAAAACTGTTATTTTTTAAAATTTTATCCAATATAAGAAGGAAAAATAAAAATATTAAGAGAATTAATGATTAGAATTATGAGCAGCAGTTGATAAGGCATTTTTATACATTAGTATATCCAGTTTAGCCTTGTATAGTAAGTCGTGAAAATCTAATTCAAACACATTCTAAATGCAAACAATTCGACCAAATCCTGGTTTTTTTAAAAAAAATTTTTTATATAGCAAGTAAAAAAGTATATTGAAGCCATATTTGATACGGTAAGCCAGTCTCATGTTTGTAAAACAACCGATTCGAAGCTTAACTCATTGTGACGTTAAATTTTTCTAGTGCCCAAGTTCTTTCGTTGGTGGAGTGCAGGATGGGGAGGAGAGTGATAGTTCAGCCATCGAATTCAGTATTTGACTGGGAATTGAAATTAAGAGACGTTTATTATATTTTAGAGAGGTTTAGGTAAGAGGAAATAATTCACAATAAAAAGTTGTGAAAAAATTTGTTATCAAAAGTTGGTGTCTCGTTAGAAAAGCAAATCTTCGGAACTTATTTCATGTTCAAAAGTTAAATATTAAAAGAAATTAAAGCTGAATTTTTTAATTTTGAGGAAATGAATTGATGAATTTTAAATACTAACTTTTAGTTTGTTTAGTTTATTAACTAACTTTTAGTTAGTAGTTCGAACTAGTTTCAAAGAAATTTAATCAGTAAGTTTTAATAACATTTATTCTTCCTCAGTTTATCACTATTAAGTAAGATTTTGGTTTCAACTCTAACTTCAAATATTAAATAAGAATCTGATTTTTCTTCATTTAGCCATTTCAGAGACATTGTCCATCAATCCGTTGGGTGTTGGCGTGATGTAAATCCTTTTCAGTGCAGATATTTTCACATAAATTTAGCTTTCCTCTTTAGAATTTCTATTCACCCTTTTAACCAATCAAATAATTTTATTACCCCATGAATCACACTGCTCAGTTATCACATGTCTCTCAAGAAAAGAACTGTCGCAATTCATAAAGTAATCCTTGATATCATAAAGCAGTCCTTGATATAAGAACACATCAATAGTTAGAAATATTTTAAACTTATAAACAATGCTCTCCTTCGATTGGATAAAAAGAGAAACAGCTTCTGTTATTGTGTTTTGCTGTAATATACTGCAATAATTATCGATGTAGCTATATATATGTGAAGTTAACAGTGGAAATTATGACGTAATTTATCTTTTTAAATATATTAATGTATTTATTCTTTAACTTTCTATTATTATTTACTCTTTAACTTTCTTGTTTCTAAATTTTTTTGTTTTTGCATTTTATCAATTCATTATCCCATTTACATCAAATTTTTTGGCAAAAATTTTGATATTAATTTATTAACATTGCTCCATTAATGACATTTGTTCCCTATAGTTTAACACAGTACAATATTAAGGAAATCTGCAGAATTAGGAAATAGGGAGCCAAATAACTGCATAAAAATGTTAAAACTCAATCATTTAATTTTCTTTTAATTAGTATTCTCCTATGTTCTGAGCCTACATTGGTTTAGTGGTAGGATCACTCTTTATAGAAAGGCTAAACTACTTGTCATTTTGACATGTGACTGGATTCCAATTTGGAACTTTCCATTTCATCAGTGTCAAGTTCAAATCCAACTATAATTGAACAACGGGAGATTCTGAGAGTCAAAACGTGTGTCTGAGGCATTTCTGGATTTCTTATCTCGTGGTATACAATGAATGAAAAATCCGCCTCAAAGACCCTATTTATGCCTTATAGGTTTCATAAAAAACATCAGCTGTTAGATTAACATTACAAAGAGTCAAATCTTCCTAAATTGAGCAACAAATACATTTATTTGTTATTCAAACCATATAATTTTTAACCTTTTTGAAATCTAGGAAAAATATTATTTTTAAGATGACTTGATTATCAAAATTGAACTCTCGAGAATAATGTTGCCCTTCTTTCATAAAAGAGAATCATGACCCTACCTGAAAAATCTTCGCAAGCTGTATTATGACATAAAGGAAATAGAATGCAGATTATTTAACTAAACTAACAACATATCAATTAAAAAATATCGATTGATTTTAGATTAAATATCATTTTAGAGAGTAAAAGGAATATAATGATGTACCAATAAATCTTTTTTTAATGAAAACCTTAAATGTTATGTATTGTAGAATGATAATACAGTTTTACATATATCGAAATTCATAAATTTCAGTTAGAACTTTATTTTATAAATAATAATCGTTTATTTAAATAAATCGTTTATTTTCTGAGTGTATTAAAACAAATTTCCTGAATTTCATTTTTAAAACTTAAACTTTAGAACATTGAGCTTCAATGGTTTGGTTATAGTTATCAAATTGAGAGTTTAGACCAACAGAATTATTTTTATAAAGTTATTCATAAAATACTTATTCTGCCATAAAAGTTTCTTTCATCAATTTAAAAAAGTTGATAACTTATTATAATTATATGCATAAATAAATATCAATCTGTTTTTCTATGGGTAATCAAAATAATACCTCCATTATCACTAAATAAATCCTTTTCTGTATTTTCTAAAGATTAATAAATAATATAAATAACATTTTAATTTTTATTTTTATTTTCATAATTTATTAAAATATTTCACGTTTCTAAAAGTTTTTGATATTAAATGAAATTTAAAATTTCTTTAGAATATAATACATGTAATATGCTCTTTAATTAAACTAAAGATTATTTTTCCTTCAATTTTTGATAATTTATATCGTCTATTCTTATAAAATAAATGTTTAAAAAATTTTCTTAAATTCCTTTTGATTCTCACAGCAATTAAAAAGAGAGAAAATGTCTTAAATCAAACTTATATTAATCTAAATTAACAGTATATTAGCTTTCAGGGATTGTGTTTTTATAAGGATGCTAAAGATAATTGATGGTTAATTTACTATAGACAATTAAAAATTTTCCATAATCTAGAAATTTATTCATTTAATATTTCTTATACGGAATAGTGTGATTAACAAACTATTTTCAATAAAAAAAGGTATTAATCTTAGACATACATTTAGTTGACAGACATACATTTAGTTGCACGGGAAAACTTCCGGTTTTGAACAGAAGAGGGCGCTAGTCATTCCATTGTTCATAAGAGGTAGATTTTCCTGTAAGAAGCAAGTTTCGATTAGAGATCGTTCTTTTCAATGATAAAAATCCGGTAAAATGAAGTCAAGTGAGATTTATCTGCAACTTTATATGCATTTTTTCTGATTTCAACTATTGTCTTATATTTTTGTTGTTGGCGATACATTCCCAGCTTCCTTTTAATCAATACTAAGGATACCATTCTATTTACGTATTTTAGTGAATTTAACTATCAAATACATTTGTGGTCTATAAATTTTCATTCCCATCATAATAAAACAGGAACTATCCGCAGGACTTAGATAGTAAATTTCTCAGATAATTTAAAAATATAATATCCTGTCGATAATAAAATATTGTAAGCTACCTTTTATTTTAAGGAATTATTTAGAATTATCTTATAATGATTGTGAAAAAATAACTTTAAATAAATCAGAATTTGTTAGTTCAGTTTCTACTGTGCAACACATATTGGTTTATAACTGAACTGTATATAATTACATTATATGTAAAAAAATAAATAATTAAAAAATTGAATGACTACATTTTTTTTAATTTGAGATTTTTGTTTATGTCAGAAATTATGTTTTAACGTTAATAAATAAATGGTTATTTAATCTATTACTAAAGTAAGTCCCTTATTGTTAGACTTTAAAATTTTTGCCTCAACTGTTCTTTCACATGTTTTGGAGCAACTTCTCCAAATGATATTTTGGTATATAAAATAATGGTCCAACTGGCATCAGCTGACTGGAAGCTTTGTAATCCATTTTCAAAAACGATTGTCAATAAAATGTTTGATATTTATTTAAATATTTGGTGTGATTTTGAAATTGATATTGCTTTGTTTAAAAAAAAAGTATGCGACGTAATAATTACTAAATTAAATTGTGTAAGTATTAAATTGTTCAGAATAATTAAGGAAAGCGAATTCTTTAGGGAAATGTTTTCAAAATCACTTCCCTAAGGAATTCGCTTTCTTTAATAATTCTGAACAATTAAATACTTATACAATTTAATTTAGTAATTATTTTTTTAATTTACATACTTTTTTTTAAATAAAGCAATAGAGTAATTTAATAAGACATTATTTTCATAACAGAAAAAAGTAATATATTTTTATATAAAGTAAATGTAACAATTTATTAATTAAATAGAACAAATCTCACTCCACAACTACTTTTGCATACTAAAATATGAATTTATTACTTAGCACACATAAAAAAAAACCTAAAATAATGAAAGTGAAATACTTTGGCGCCCTTTGGCGATATTGTCATTGAAACACTTTTAAGTAGCTATTGTTTCCCTATGAGTATGTTTTAAGAGCACTTTGACAACCGATTGTCCGACTAAACTTGACAACTCAGATGGGGGTATGTCACATGACTGTCGTGTTTTATGGTGTCACCAACGCCAAGCAGTATCACGCGACGCCAATTTAAAAGATCTTTATCTAGCCAGCGAATAACAGCTATATTAGATTCTAGAATTAAGTCCAGTATTTTTGTGAGGTAAGCCATTTATTGAAGGCTACTACAGATGAATCTAAATGAAAGGTTTATTGATTTGAGAATTCTCTTTATTCGTTGGAACGAACGCATGTCGGAGGCATTTTCAATTTTCATCTCGTAAATCTGCGTTTAAAAACAATTGGATTAAATTAGTATTTATTCTCTTATTAACTTTTTATTAAAAATTATTTCACTGCTTATAATTTTATATGAATAAGAAGGAATTATGTGTAAATACTGTATGAAATTTAAAATATTAAGAGTTTACATTGAATTCTTTTATCTTTAAAATTTCTTTTTACAAATATATATTAAAAAGGGGGATCATATATCTTAGAAAGTATAATAAACAACAGCAATTATAAACGCAAAATGACGAACAATTCGAAACTAGTTTACTTGGCACAATATTTGAATAGCTACAGCTGAAAACTGTGGTGAGGATATTTTTTATTACACCGTTTCAAAGGAGGCTCATGGCAGAAAAAACTCTGAAATCTTGTGCTTGGTAGCGAGAAATTTGAAGTTTCGAAACTTTCCCGAATCATTAGGGCATATATTAGTTTTTCCTAATTAAAGCAAATTTACTGCATTTATGTTTATCCTGATTTTTTGAAAAATTCCCAAACTAATATATTGTCTTTTTTTATTTAGAGAAATTCAAGTCAAATTGGGTATTATATTGCGTATGATATTCAGTTAAACAACAGTTGCCTTTTGAGTGAGACTTTCAAAAACACTAAAAAATATGTGAGGAAATACGCGTTTTCAATGAATTCTGTATGAGGTTACTTATGCAGTAAAAACAAAGAAAAATTAATTCAATAAAAAATTTTTTTAAAAAATTCAGGGAAGTACATGGAAATTGCAATGCATATACATTTGTATTAATCATCTGTTTCTTGCTTATTTAGCAAATTTATAATTGATATTTGGAGGTTTAAAATTTAGAATCATTATATATTTTAGGTGCAATACAATAAAAGGCATAATCACAAGTGACAAAATTTGTGCTGTTAATTTACTATCATTATATTAAAAGAGAAGTTTTTTAGTTAATAAAACTTACAAAAGCAAAATGTCATTCACGTTAGAAATTTTTGCTTTTACTTTTTACAGGAAATGGGATACATAATTTTAAATGAGTTAGATACAGGGACTTAAAGAATTTATAACAAAAGATTCATTACAAATTCTGTGCCACTGTAATAAAAAATTTTTGTTTAGTATGGAAAACAACATGCATTTATATTAAATTTCACAAGAGTTATTTTTTTTTCTTCCTTTAAAGATGTTAGCTAATATTTTTCATTCCTTCGCTTCTGATTTGATTTTAACTTTATTTTTTACCTTCCCAAATAGTTCGAAGTTCACTGTTATCACACATACAAATATATATACATATATATATATATATATATATATATACAATTGTATGTGTACTGCATAGAAAACATTAACCAACTACTCAAGGTTTCATTGTGCTTTTTGTAAAATATTCATTTAGTGATCCCTGATTTTCAGAGAAACATTGTTCTGGATGAAACAGTTTATTAATGTTTTAATGTCAAATTGGGTATTGTTTATTTTCTCTTGGCTCTTTTTTCATTTTAATTAAGTTTAAAATATTAATGATATTTGTAAATAATCCATGAAAAGTGTTTGATCCATAAGATATTATTACCAACATTATTAATATGTGAGGGCAGCCAGAATAATTATGGTTTCCTGATCATTACCTAGTGACAACCAGGGCTCTTTCTACTTGATGTACGGGATCTTCTATCGGAAAGTAGGACTCCCTAGGGTTGCATTCCCAAGGATTAAGTGCCGAAAGGGTGTGAGAAAGACAGCCTGTTTACATGTATATTACAGGAGATATGGTGAAATAGCGCATTGCAGGATATCGAAATTCCGTGTAACTAGGTTGTTTACGCTGACTCGTTGCACGTTCGGTGTTGTATTAAAGGTGACACTAATGCCAGTTGAGGAAGGAAATAAGTGTTTATGTGTTAGGAATTAGCCAGGTATGGGACATTCTTGGATTTAACCAAAATAAATGAAATACAAGGCTTTAAGTATTTTGTTTATACCAACCTTGAAGCAAGGTTACTGTCATTGGTTACTCTTACATAAAGTAGTGTCATAAAATGCCACGATTGATTTAAATTATTAAAATATGTACTTTTTAAAAATAAAACAAGATGTGTAATAACAGCATGATAATAGCATTGCATATAAGAATAATATAAAACTAACATAAATATTTGTGTAGTTGTTAAAAGTGAACTTCAAAAACTTCTGGAATAGTTAATTGTGATTTATTTAATAGCTTTTCAATGGTTATGTTGCAATAATTTTTATTAAAATAATTACTTTTTGCATTTTCAAAAAAATGTAAAGAAAAAATCTAATGTCGTATGATTTCCAGAATTCGATTAAAAATATTTTTCTTGCATGTTGATTCAAGTAAGAATAACTTATCAAATACAATTCTTTCCAAAATATGAATTCACTAACTAACCACCCTATAGAGGGACACGTTGTTGCGGGAACCTATAAGAACAAAAATTCTATAAGTTTAATTCACTCTATTAATGTGGAGTGGAAGTTTAGGGAGAAGGATGCTCATTGATATAAACTTCATCCCTTGAGTTTTGTACAAAATTAAGAGGTGCTTAGTTGGTTGCTTCAGTCGGCAGAAATAGGCCGATAGGAAATTAACTCAATAATATAATGGAAAAATTGCATTCTTTGGATTTAATCAGAGGGATCAGGGGCAAAAATGCCCTCAACATGACATCATTGATAATTATTCAAACAATGATCGACAAAATGATTTTTAGTCGATGATTGCTTGAAGCATTATTTGAAAAATATAATTAAATAATAATATTACATTTATATTTAGATATTCCACTTTATATTCTTAAGATATGGTAACTTGTCACTTAATTAGAATCTCAAATTTGAAATAAAAGCTAAGAATGCGTGGTAGGGAAAGATATCGATCTCATATCTGAAAAATAGTGGGTTTGATACCTGATCCAGCAGACCGATGAACGTCATGCTGGGAGAATTTACGCAAGTTAAAATATCCTTAGGTTCCGAGTCTATCCGTTGGCATAGGGGGCTCAGATAAACCTCGCTCCTTGACAGTGGCTCAAAATTATGAGGTAGTTAATCCTATTTGGAAATTTACTTAGAAAAAAACATAAGCAACCAGAAACGCATCACTATAATTTATTAACTTATCTTAAATATTAGAAACTAAACTTTTGCTTTTTATCTCAGAGCATTAATTTTATTACTCAGTGCGTCTTTATGCAAAACTTGATTTGCATTTTGTTTCATAAATTTCAGTACAAAGCTAAATCCAAAACAGATTAACTATAATGTAATATTTAATGAGTTAGCAATTATATTTGTGGCAAAATAAATAATTCAATCAATAACAGAATTGTATTTCATTTCAAATAAGAAATTTAATTATCTTACTTATATTTTTTTAGCAAAAACAAATTTTGATCTAAATAATCGCTTTGGACCTGTATATAAACAATGGTATATCTTATTTATGGAGAATAAATACAAGTGAATAACTGGAAAAAAAATAGATCTGTAATTTAAGATGAAATGTTTGAAACCTTAGTATAAGTAAGAATTTATTAAACAATAATGCAATTCAAACCCTTAAGTAAAAAATGGTAATAAATAATTGTGACATACATTAATTTATAGCAATAATTTATTAAACTATATTGCGTAACATAACCCAATTTTTCGATAAATCAATTGATTCATAATTTTTGAGTTTTAACATTGTTTCATTTTACCGTAATGGATCAATGCAGTGAATATTTAAAAAGAACAGAAAATAATATATTTCAAAACTATACTCAGAATTATTAATAATTCAAGAAAAAAAGAAAATAAATAGTTGAAAACGTATTACTTTTTATAATTAATTGCATTTTATTGTTAAACTGTTCTTTTTTAAGCCTATCTTCTTCAAAATTTGGAAAATTAAGATAAATATTTGAAAAAGCAGTCGAAGGTCTGAGGGAAATTGAAAGTATTTCGATAAAACGCAATATACCGTAAAGTGTATAATTAGATATTATATTATGCATGTGGTTTACTGTATTTGTTTTATAATAAATTTAATTATTTTCTTACATGTAACTGAGTGTGGATTAAAATATTCTGTTCATTATCGACAACATCTTATAATCAAAATATAGAATGGAGAGTTTCAAAGAAAACCCACTGATACTAAAAAATTTAGAAATTTTGGATAGTGTATATTTAGTTTTACTTTAATTTTTAGGATTGCTAAAATAGAATAAGTTTCTGTTGAATTTTTATTTGCATATTTTATAAGCATTCAAAGTCGCTTATAAGAAAATAGCCATGAATTGCTTCATCAGTTCTGCATGAATTTACGTCGCTTCATTTCAATTCTTTCCTTGTATCGAAGGGATACCAGCACACTGTGAGATTTAATAAATCTCTAGCGGTATCATTTTGTAGATATTTATGTTACCCCATTGTGCAATCCCTGCTTTTCAGTTCTTTCATAGATTGATCTAAAAGATCTCCCACCCTTCTGGAATGGGGTAGCCCACCCCATTGCATCTCATCTCATTGGATACTTTTACTATCTTCTTGTTGGTAATGTTCGAATTTTGTTTTTGGCGATCAATCAGGCAGCAAAAGCGCCCTATTCTTTATGAGAACGCCATCAAAACTTTGCTGCCGGCATTATGATTTATCTGAAAGTGCAGAAACGGCTGGAGCAACATATCAAGTGAGCGCCCCATCCATGGCGAGCCTCTTAATGTACAGTCATCGTACTTTTGTTCACGGCGTCCACTGACTGCTTGCTTTATTCGGGATACCAATCACTTGAACGGTAAAGGCTTCAGATAAAATACTTGGAGGGTTGCCTCTTTTTCAAATCTTTCCTCTTTCTTATCGCGAAGAAAACTTGGAAGGAAATCGCCAAGAACGCTCATTTGTTCGGCGAGATTGTGTTTTAGGAACAATAAAGATAAATTTGAAGAGTTTGATGTCTTTCTTTTTCTTTTAGTTCTAAAAGGGAGCATCGAAATTCAATTGTTTAGTTCATTGTTACGATTTGTTATTATTTATTTTTTAACTGAAAGTATTTCATGTTAATGTAATTAATTACTTACACAAACAGTTTCTATTATTTAATTTATTAACTGTTACAGATTTCATTTAATCCATCAAAAAATGAGTCTTCATCTGCTGACAAGGGACTATTTTAATTTGTAACTTTTACTGGTACTTCCGTATGAGCACTACCACAGTTGATTTCGCGCCAAAACATAAGACTTATGTGGCTTAAGTTATAGTTCGAAAATTTATTTTACTAATCATGGAAATTTTTTTTATAATTAGAAAAAGAAATTTTCTAATTATGAGGAAATTTCTTTGAAATTCAATCGGCTTAAAAAGATGCGGTGGTGCTAATACGTAAGTACCCTTTTACTTAATATGATAAGACCAAAACTGTGGTGAGCAATTCGCTTTTCTGCAACTCTCATGCTATTATTATTCATAAGGAAACTTAAGTGCAACTTAAGCAATAGAGCAAATAGTGGCTTAATTCCAAATCAAATCAAACGCGTAAATAATTCCGGGAGGACTTTTTATAGGTAGTGGACCCTATTCACATGTCGCAAGGAAAAAAGTTCGAGCACCTACCTGGATAGACGAGCATGCATAAGACAGAAATGAAACATCTCTCTTCCTTCTCAACAGCAGCTGGAAATCGAAACAAGGATCATTCACACCGAAAAGCGGTGTCTTCCCACAAGTCCACGGTAAGCCCTACATCACTAACTTAAAAAATAAAGCTTGTAAGATTTGTTATATAATTGCCTCTGTGTGTGTGGTAATTTATATAACAAAAATTCTCATTACATTTGCCACCCTAATTTTTACCGGGGGTTGATTTTAAAACGGCTACACGCAAAAGGGTGCTATTTCTCTTGGCTAACTTAAAACAAAAAGCCATGTTATATTTTGGAAGATAACGATATTTGTAATTAATTTTAAAAAGCAATATACTCTGATTTGTACTCCCTGAAAGTTGTTATGGAATTTGATTAATTTAAGCGATGATTAATTTAAGCGATTCTTAAGAAAAAGTACCGATTTCAATATCCAACAGCTTCGAAATTGAAGGGAATTTTCAAGTGCCTCGACATTAGTTAGTTTTTAGCTTATTTATACTTAGGAACCATTTTATGTTGTAAAATGCCGTTTTAAACAAAGCTAAGTAATAGAAAATACCGTTATTTTACACAATCGCAATTGCTTTTAGAAAGTTATGTACTCGCTTTTCACTGGGAGCCACTGTGCATGGGGAGCTTGACCTAGTTTCTATCAGGACGGATTAGAATATCATGAAGATGGACATAAATGATAGTTGATTTGAATTCTTGTTAACACATCTAGCAATTTCTTAGATATGCTTCTAACTCATCAGTCATATTTTGCACCCGAGGTCTAATTGGACCGGGACTTTTAGTTTAAACTAGATTCCAAACAACTGAAATAATCCAAACCCGAATTGGGATTCGAACGCACAAAATGTTGAATTGTAAGATAGAGTGATAATCACACATTCGATACAAGCTTCGCAGTGATTTGATATGATAGTATGACATAAGAAATACGAAAACAGAGCATTGTTCATTATTGTCGTTTACTTTCCAATAAGTAAATATTATTAAAAAATAACTTGTAATCATTGCCCAATTAGCAATAAAATTAATGTGCATATATATATTCTGGAATAGTGGAACATGTTTTTATCTTATTTTCAAATATTAATTCTTAAAAATTTAGTTTATATATTTCGAAACCTAGTTTCTTGCAACAACTTTCAAAGGTCAATTTTCATTGAGTAAAAAATACTACGAATTATCCTATTGATTTGTATTAAATACAAGTTAAAATTAAGAAAACTCATAGAATATTTTTTGAGAATTATAAGAGTATAATACTTTTTTCTTCTTTAATTATGATGCTCTTCGTATTCTTTCTGAATTACTTCTCATTGATATTATCAAATTAACTTAAATAAATATGAAGAATGCTTTTCTGGTGTTATTACGCGATAATTGGTTAAATTTCAAAATTCTAATTGTAATATTTTTTCCCTTTATTAGAAGAGTTCATGCCATTTTGTTTTCTTGATGATAACATAAAGAAAATCAAAAAAATACAGCACATAATGCTAATGGTAACAAACTTGAAATAATTGTGTGTGTGGACTTGTATTTACTAAATTACAACAAAATGTGGCTCTAATTCTGAAAAAATCCTATGCATTTACATCTTAACTATTAAAACTGTTATCAAGAAAAGAAGTGCTTCGTTAAAAGTTCAAGTACATAAATCATCATGTTATAGACTTCAATTTTTCCAAAATAATTACTCTTTCTCTCTGGTAAATCTCTTTTAGCTCAAAAATATTCATTCCTCTAATTTTTTTTACATAACATACTTTAAAATTTTTGATTTTGTATTTTTTCCCTTATAATATCTATACTCTTATAAAATTTTTATTGACTTTGTACCTTTTTTAGACCTTGGGTGGTGCATGAGTATACGTTGTTCTTTTTTCAATTAAAGAAATTTAACAAAATATGAATGATAAAAATCAGTAATTACTAAACACGATAATTCTTTCATTTCCGAATATATTTTAGTGCTCTGTTATCACTTCTTGATTTTATAATAACAGTTAAGAATCAAAATGATTTGTAACCACAATCTTTCTCTCCATTCAAAGAACGAAAATTTTAAATGAAAGCGCGCGTGCGAATATATTGACTCTCAAAAATTCTTTTTAATACTTTTAAAATAAATTATTATATAATTGTTTTGATAAATGTGAGACATTTAAAGTGTTTATAGAATGCATTTTTTATTAGTATAACTTAAAAAAATTATAAATTATACCAGTATTTTTAGAATAATATTGTCCAATACTTTGAATCCTACTTCCTTTTTTAAAAAAATATTATTTTGATCCTTATTATTGAACCTTCATAGACTTTTCACACCTCTAATTTCTGAGTTAAAATACTGCCCCAAACTGACAGATGAAGAATGAACATTTCACATGCATACATAATCAGCCATGCCTGCAATCATGGTTACTAAACTTAAGCGAAAATATTTAACAAGTAAAAGAAAAAATATAAACTTATAATTTAAACATAATAGTTTCAAGTTGTGTTACACTAATTATTACAAATTTGTATTAGATATATTTATTTTTAAATCAATAATTATTACTCTAATAAAATTAGGTCTAATAATCTAATTTTAAGGACGTTTTATTCTATCATACTGATGGAGTAATCAATTTTTATGCTTCCATATCAAACTTGTCCTAAATGATGTCTTCTCAAATAAGCATCTAGAAATCAAATTAAGTTTTTACCATGATATTATTTAAATTGTTACCTTTTACACGCTGAGGATTAGAAATATAATTTTGAAGATTGTCTAAATGAATAACGGAACAATGCCAGTATACAGTGTTTACATGACGAATATAAAAATGAAGCATACGTCTGCCAACAGTCTTCTTAGAAAAGCAATATAACCATGTAAAGATTGCGTTAGTTCATGGGTTATTGTTTCTCAGATATTAATAGATATGAGCTATAGTTATACTCAGAATTATTTAGCAAGCAATGGATATTCCGTTTCATGAAGATGAGCTCCATTCTTTTGCTTTCCTGGTGCATATTCTCTTACTCCAAAACTGATGTTTTGTGGCTACAAAAAAGAAACACTGAGACAACCAATATCATGCATATGATTTTAGAGACATTTCCGAATTTTATCAAGGGCAAAGCAATAATTGACTACACCGTCATTAATATTAAATATGGTTCAAACGTCATATCGGCAGTAATTTGACTTCAGAATGTCAGAAACTTGTACTGTAGTTTAGATATCAATTATTTATGGAAGCATGATTGATTCGATTCTCGTTGAAAGTAATATAGACCACTCATCTGTATGTGAATTTAACAATACCTTCTGTATATTAACAAATAACTTAATACGAAGATAGAAAATTACTACAACACGTTTCTTGATTTGAAAACTAATGCGTTCTGCTTGTAATCTATTTGACAAACAGTCAAATGTTACATTCTAGCAAGCTAATATCCATTCACATACTGCTATCATCCCTAGGTGGATTTGAAAAGAGTTATTGAATATATCATGCAATGCCTTGATTTTTCCAAGTTCAGCATATACGCTATTTATATTTCATTTGGAACTATATTCATTTGTATAGAATTATACCCAATCAAAGACCGAGATACACTAGTTGTCTGTATAGCATTGAATATTTATGTTTTTTTCCCGCAGATTTAATGTGAAAGGCGAAAGTTCAGGTGAGGATTTTGTCACACACCTTGATTCATATCGTACGTCGTCTTATGCTGTTACAATAATATTAAAAGATAATGGTGGAAGTCAATACACGTCAACCAACTGGTACAATACATAGTTTTCCCATATGAGTATTTTTCTTTGATCTCGCAATTTAAATTCTAATGCTAAAAACTATTTCACAAAGAAAATATTTGATCTTCTATTTTTATAAACATAAAATTATCGGCTGAAGAAAGACTGGCACAAACTCATTAGTTTATATGGGAGGCCATAACATTTCATAGTTCTATCTTAAATAGTGTTGGAACTGATGATTGCTACAGCTTTGTAGTCCTTTTATTATTTTTCATAGCAATAATAGTTTTGAGTTCAAAGTTATTCATGTATAAAATTTTCTGTGTAATTTTCGATACTTAAAAAAGATCTATAGAAATTATCCATTAGGTTGTAACAAATTGAAAAGAAAGGCAGAGCATAAGAAGAGGAGTAAATAAATATTTTTCTGCAGATAAAGACTTACTTCATTTTAATCAATAAGCACAAGTGTTGAAAATTTAAGAATAGTCAATAAACATCTGATTAATATTTATTGAATAAATAAATTACTCAGATGTATGTACGTTTTCATCTATTACATCAAATGGTTTTACTCAAAATTTCGTTAATTATTGGCAATAATAGGAAAAAGTTGACATTACTTGTTACTTTACAAGTTATTTTGAGTTAATATTTATTTAATGTGGAATAATTTTGTTTTTTTATGTTATCAGTGTAATTAGAAATAGATGCTTCAATCTTATGAAGGATGTTTCGCAGTTGTAAGGTCTGTCTGTTTATCGAACTTCTCCTTCAAAGTCATAATTGAGTCTTGAAGAGGAATCACAATATAGTTTCTTTTAAATAATAAAAGTGTTTTCACTTGTTGGCAAATAATACATTAGGAATAACCTCCGGCTAATAATTCACATAAAACTTGAGCTCAATAATCTAATGTAAATTTAAATAACATATCCTATTCACAAAATAGTCCTCATTTGATAAATTTATTAATTATTTCAACAAAACAAGAACGAATATATTGCTTTCCTTCATAGATAAATAATTGACTTATATTGAGTAAAGGTGCTTCAAAAGACTAAAATGTTTACCTTATTTTTATTCAAAACATTTTTTGGAAAGTCCTGTCTGATGAAAAAATAACAGCACTCATAAACAGAATTAGGAGTTTTAAGATTCCCTATTTTACCATAAGTAACCGCAATATTTACACTTATTATGTAACTACTTCAAATGTTATGGAAAAAGATTAAATAGCATACAACCAAAAAAAATCAAAATTACTTCCTTAAAGAGAACAGTAGTTAGTAAAATAAATGATATAGTAGTTGAGAGAGCCTTTCTTCAAATGTAGATGAATTGTTTCTTATAAGCCAAGTTTGAATTTTTTTTTTTTTTTTTTTTTTGTATAAAGAAAAATAATTAACTGAAATAATGAACTCCTCAGCTTCTTACTACCCTGGCCCAGAATTGGGTTCTACCAGTTACTGGAAGCAGCAAGGTGTCTTCGTAATTTAGAAGCAAGTATGAAGCAGAAGACCCCCTGATAACTTGACTTGCTACCCCAAGAGGTATCATTTCGCTTGGAAGACATTGTTAACAGGACCTGCTTAACGTAGCCCATACTTTAAAATGTATAGTTGGTTAAGCGGAGATTCGAGCTCACTTCTTTCCGAGAATAAGAACGACGCCCTAACCAACCAAGCCACCGTGAGCAATATGGATTGTTTAAAGATAGGTCATCGCTTTTAAGCTCATAAAGTCGCTGTTGAACATCGGGAAGTGAAAGTTGCTCTTCTGCATGCCCATCTGTCGGGGTGGATGCTTCCAATTTCATCTTTTGTGACACGTGAATACGGTCCACTCTCTATAAATAGCCTTACCAGAAGGCAATATAGGGGATGAATACTAAAATACCTTCCGAATTCCCTCGACCATTAAGTGACGCTGTAGGAATAATTTAAAAAAATCTGAAAGAATAGAGTATTGATATTAGGCAACACAAATATACAAAACGGTGTTTTAAATTAAATAAAAATTTTACTTTAGCAACTTTAAAAGTAGTAACATCAAAAAATACATGACTCGAAATCTTCAAAATTAAATTTTTCTACACCCGAATTAAAAATGTTTGTATTTTGATCAAAATAGTGCAAATCTATCTTATAGTTTCACGCATATTTTTATGAACATTCTATTTATCTGGAGATGTAATTACATCACATTTAAATCATGACATGATAAATTATATTGTTTCATCAACTTTCACGTACTTCTTACCACAGTAAAGATATATTTATATACAGATACACAGTGAGATATTTTTGTGAAAACCATCGCAGTATGATGTTTTTGAGAGTACGCGAACATCGCATCATTAAAAATGCCTCAATGCTACAAATTTAACATTTTAATTCCTTAAATGTTCACTGTCTGGTTACTGTTTAAAAAGGAAACTTAAGAAGCATCGGGAACAATTTTAGACACATTTGGAAAAAATATAATGCTAATCAACTGGATTTTTCTATGTCTTCGAAATAGACACATCACATAGTTCTAACTGGAAGTCTGTTATTTATGAAGTATCGAAATAATGCATACTGTTTTGAAAAAAAAAAAAAAAAGATCTTCTAGATTCACACATATTTAGTGATCCATTTATGTAGAGCTATAGTAGTATATTACAAAAATAAAATTGTTAAAAGCTATCAGTTTTTATAGAAGTTGTAAGAGCAATTTTCAAGTGAATAATTTAAATTTAAGGAAATATAATTCTTAGACCTTTTGTATTAATGTTTTAAATATAAAAAGGTACTTTTGAAATCAGTTGAAGTTATAGGTTTTCTTAAAAATAATTATTCTTTGAATATATGACTGCCAAAAAATATTTTCCACATTGTACTACGTATCTTTTATTTTAAAACTAGATTTATGTTTTGGGTTAAAATATGAGTATTGACTTTTTATTAATTAATTTGAAACCTTTAATTTTAATACTAAAACAATATGCCTTGTTTGATGTCATATAATATATATTTCATGAAGAAATAAGTAAAAATCAAAGTACCTCCAGTATGATATCGATTTTTCCGAATTACGGGCTGCTAACAGTACATTAGTCGCCAAAACTTTGATAACACTCCAAAAGTGGCAACCCAAGTGATGCAAGTTGTTCAGAGGAGGCTATAATTTAGCGAGCGGCCAGCATTTTCCTTGAAAAATGATTGCTACGATGACATTGAATTCGGCCATTTAACTGGCTTATTGTAGCTATTGTTGTGATACGCGACTTCTAGGAGAAATACTTCTTCAGGAGCTCGAGGGACCAAAGAGTTTCTTATTTAAATACTTGCCTTCCATTAATACTTTATTTCCTCGTATTGAAAACAAAGGGCAAGTAGTTTATTTTGTGACTTCTGAAACTCATATCTCGATGAGTTTCCTTAAAAACCAGTTCGTTGAATTCAAATGACTTTAAAAAGAATGTCTTAGTTTCAAATTCAGTCAATTATCATTTATTAAATTTTATATATCTTGCTCAGATGAGCACAATAATTTATTTTATATTTTATTTATTATTCAAATAATTCGCTACTTGCCTAATTTTTAGAGTATGATATAGTGAAAGATATTTGAAAGCTCATTATTTTTCATATCATTCTGGTTATTGTCTTTCATATTATCTTGCATTTAAAATTGATGTGATTTCGTATCTCAATAACAAAATACATTGAAATAATTTAAAAAAGATGTTTTATAAAAATATTGCAAAAATTTATGTGCAATAAAATTATTAAAGACACTTCAATAAATGTAAGCAGTGATTAACACAACGCAGTAAGCTGCAATATAAAATGTAGCAACTGCAAAATCTTTTATCTCACCCATATTATAAACAAAAATTTTGCTCCCAAATTTACATTTTAGTAGTAAGCATGTAATTCCAATAATTTGCACCCTTGTATTACATTAAACTATACGTAACTTTTTCTTTTTTTATAACTTTATAGGTTAACTAAATGTTTTGATGAAATTAAAATTTTAATAAAACTGTAGTCGAACTATTTCACAATAAAAAAAACACAAAGAAAAATTCCACATTTTATTCTTAACTTCTTTTCTAATTACATTTTGGTAAGTCGTATCTTCAAGGAAATAATACAACACGAATTTTATAAAACATTTTATTTTCTATACATTAAGACACTTTTTTTAAATGAAATCTTGGCAACATTTCTAACAAACATTAAAAGAAATTTAATCATATTTAATAAATTTAAAATCTCACACAAATTAATTTCCTTTTTCTCCTAGTTTATAAATTTATTTTTGAATAAATAATCAAATGGAATTCCATCTAAACTCTATCGTTCTGTAGAGTCTATTGTCTTAACTTGTGGTAGCTAGTTTAAGACGCTTTGAAAATTTTAAGTGATTCATATATTATTTAATACAATTTTGCTTTATATCCTCAAACATTTTATGAATACTCTAAATGAACGAAACAACAGTGTCTGTTCAATGACTTCTTTTTGAAACAATGTAATAATATGCTTGAATTCACTTTTTTTAATAGAAAAAAATAAATATACTAGAAACCAATCCGGCCAATTGCTTTTATAACAAAACTAGAACATCTTGAAGTTTTAAGCTTCAAGAATAATATGCTGATAAAAAAAAGTTAATAAAGAGAAAACGCACTATGAGCACAACACCGTAAAAATGCGAGAAAAATTAATAAAAATTTCCCCACCACAAACGGGATATTCAATTAGAAAGAACGGGGGGAAATCCAGCTTTTATAATTACGTTCAAGAATCGGACTGCAAGGGCACGATTACCCTTGAGCAAGAAACTTCATCTTATGAGTAGGAAACTTGTACAATCCCATTTAGTCTTGGGGGCACGTGCCAGGCGCGCAGGCCCAGAGTCTATTTTCCAGTAGCCCAATGGGCGCATAAATAGTTGAAAGCGCTACTCTTCCCATTGCTCGGAGTGCAAAGAAGCAGTTAAGAGTCCCATCTAACGGCGTTGGCGCCATTTGCAAATCGGCTTGCAAATTACATTTCCAGGGTGTCCGCTAGGGGATAAGGGGAGAGGGTATATATATATATACATATTACTTCAGCTGAGTCTTGGGATATGCTTCCTTCCCCCACTAGACCCCTTTTATAAAATACTTTTTTGAAATTCCTGAATGCATCCCCTCTGCCCTTAAAAAATGCGGCAAAAGAAGGGAAAATGTATAATGGAATGGGCATATATATACCGAGGCATTCCAGAAGACATTCTTTCTTCAGAAAATTTCTAGGAGAAATTCAATAAAGATGAAAACTGGTAGTTTTCCTTTAATGACATAAACTATTCTTAGGTGAAGATTTTTTTTTTTTTTTTTTTAAATTTAAGATTCAGTTTTTAATGTACATATAGGCAAATATATTCAAAATTCTTTTGTAATTATCAAAAAAATATAGCTAAAGTATAAAAAGAAATGGATATTTACTTTTCAGTGAATATAATGTAAAGATGGCTAGAGAATGCTAATTTAAGAAGCCTTCACTCTTAAATTTGGATAAAAAAAAAATATAATAAATAATAAATAGTTCTTGTAAACACATCTTCAGCACAGTAATATTTGATACAATTCCCGCAACTAAATTTTTTCAGAGAAAATATGCTTTTGAATTGAGAGTACAAATCAATTATGTTGTCTAATATGCCTTCTATATTTTTTCTATGCCTGCCCATTTTTCATTGGAATGTTTTATATTCTTATAAAATGAATTGAAATATAAGTGTTTAAAGCAAATCCAAATATAAAAAACTATATATATATATATATATATATATATATATATATATATATATATATTTCAATCAGTGTAATTGCTAGAAATCCCGTGAACTTTTCGTATGTATTATTATTGTTCAACTTTCAAAAATTTGATGTTTACAAAAACAATGTAGCAAAAAAAATACTTTTGATAAAAATGTTATTATAATAATGAAATATAATATAGAATACATAATAAATATAGTCATTAATAAAAACATAGTTTAATTCTGGTTAGTATTTACTTTTATTTAAATAACTAAAAATATTACAATAGTTAGCAGACATGCAATGAGGAAAAAATTTACACCAAAATGAATATATTAAAAAACTGCAAATGATTCAATATTTATTTAACTTCATAAAAACAGAAAACTATATATATATATATATATATAGAATATTTTATTACAAAATCAAATATTTACAGTATTAAACAAATACATTTCAATTACAATAATATTGCAATAACAAATTTTACTGCATCTATCAACATTCAACATGTTATCAAAACAATGTTTTACACAAATAGTTTCTTTTAAATTATGTAAGCATCAGAGTTCAAGTACCATCAGAAATAAATATTTAATCGTACATTTTAAAGATGTTGTTCAGATGATTTTTATCAATATAAATAGTTACAATGTTCTTCATTGATGTGCTATTCTAAATATACCCATCTTAAAACTAAGCTCATTTATTTCATTAAAAAGCTTAAAAAATATTTCAGTAAGTGAAAAAAATTATTTTAACAAATCTATAAATAGTTCAATTATATTTTTAATTAATATAGTGAAATACAAATAAATTATTCTTTTTTAATTCCTTTATTATTATCTTATTAATACATAATATCTCTATGTAAATGTAGCGTCTTATATTAAATATTTTCTTGTAAATTAATAAAATGTACCATTTTTTAAAAATTTGCATCATTCTTTAAAAATTATTATGATGTGCTTTTCTTTTATAGCGTTCTAGCGTTCTTTTCTAGCGTTTATAAACATAAGTTTCCTTCCTGATAGCCATAATACACATTGTGATATATTTTTCATAAATCTAATTTTGTATAATTTTTTTAATATTTTCA
>JAPDSC010012563.1:1598522-1616603 GCA_026290005.1 Latrodectus geometricus | reverse complement strand
ATTTTATAAGGTAATTAAATATTTCGAATCAACCTCGATTTCATACGAAAACAAATCACTCATTTTCTTCAATATTTCAATATTTATTACATTAATTATATTAATGCGCACTTTTTTTGTTATGGGCATAAGTTTGTATACACTACTGAGAAATAGGGTGTGTAAGTTAAAACTAAATATATTTTATTCAATTTAGATTGATTTGAAGCTTAACTAGAGCAATTGATTTGTATAATGGCATAAGCAAGTAAAAATGATACGTATAAAGTAAAGCCAATAATAATCATCCAATAAATGGTAAAAGCAGCTCATTCAGATTTTGTAAATTCATTTCCTAGAGTACCCAAATTTAATTTTTATAGATACGCTTGCATTGAATTAGTTAAAATAATGGAAGAAATGTGTGAAAGAGAAATTAAAATGATCGACAATGTCCTATTTAATCTCAGCTTCTGAGTAATAATGAGAGGGTGCTTTCTGCATTTATCAAGGTCTTAAGCTTTCTCCTTCCTAACGACATGTATTTACAAATCAACAGGAAGTACCCACTATCACTGTGTTAAGTTCTTCCGATATTGATGACAGCATATTTACGTTTTTAGCATTTTCAGTAAGTGGTATCAAATAGAATTTAATTTTTTATTTAACAAATTTATAATCAACCTTTTGTACTCTGTCTGTATAAAATAAGTATGTAAATATGTTACAAAGTTAATATTAAATTTTTTTGATACCTTAATTATGCTTAACAGTATTAAGATGTAGTATTTTAATAAATATTCTCATGGTATAATATTATCATAGAAATATTTTTAATAAATGTCATGCTTTAAATATAAAATAATTATGTTCAAATTGAGTAAATTAAAAGATAAAGTATCATAAGAATTTTTTGTTTTTAGAGTATCGCAGCAAACTTTTGTAAGAAATTGAACTCATATTTATGAAAGTTTCTTTTCATATTTACAAACATGATTTTATTTTACATTTTTATAAGTTTGGAATAAATATGAATTCATATTTTTAATTTACGTTTGATGACTTAAGTATTACAGTTTTCATTTCAAATATGTTAAACAAAAATATTTGCTAACATTTGACAATGGAATACTCATTGTTGCCGACTCTCAATATATTATGTTCTGGCATTTCCAATTTTCTTGAATATAAAAGTATTCAAAACTTCTTTTTATGTCTTATGGTAAGAGAATTCAAATCAATAATTGATAAAAAAATTCTAGAACCATTTACCAAATATAAAGTCATAACTTTTAATTTAAAATTCATCTTTCGAATAACATTTGTTTTAAAAAGTCAATAATTTATATAAAAGTTCTAGTAACGTTGTATATGGAAAAATAACTCTAGAGAATTAACTTTTCTTTGCTTAAATAATCAATCTGAATAAATAAAAGTACGTTTCATCTTACGAACTTACATTATTTTCCTCATACGAGATTATATTTTACTTTAAGTTTGCTTATATATTTTAGATATATTATACATATTTATATATAAGACATATTTTATATATTTTTAGCTTATATTTTTTATAATCTACCTTTGTGTCTCATACTGATAAGAAGGTTTTTCTGAGACGCTACAGCTTTTACCGACGATGCAACCCACAAATCCTAATACTAATCGCTCAGTAGTTCTTTCCCCTTCACCCAGATGGCGCAAGAGTAAGTTAGAGGAAAATATTCGCAGGGGGAGCAAGGCTAAAAAAATAAGCAAAGAAAAATTTACAGCGGAAGAAATCCCTGGTATAGGAGATATAAATCAGTCACTTTCCCCCTCTGTTGCCACCGGATGGAATTGTAGAAAATTTTCTGAAAGATCCTTCCCCCCTCGTTATTTTAAAGGTCTTGGGAATTTCAGGAGATGTTTCGCTTCCTGTCCTTCTCGTTTTTCCCAGTTCTTGTGTTTCCGGTTACCTATTGTCAGTGTCTTTACAACACATGTCCAACAGGAAAGAAATCTGCTTTTATCATTCAATTTCAAAATTAAGCCCCGTTTCTATAGGTATAGATTGTGGTGTGAGAATAATGATCATATCATCTTCAAATGAATGCGTGGAAACCTATTAAAGTAATATTTAAGGAAAAATGTTGCAATTGTTTTGTTATACACTTGTAATAAGTGACTTAACAACAGTCAAATAACAAAAAAGGGGGAATTGCTTAAAGTGATCAGCATTTTTTGTAATACTCATATTTAATTATTATCTGATTTGATACTTAGGTTTCAATTACAAATTTTAGACAATTTTTTGTATAACTAATAGCTGTTTATTGAAGCCTTTTTTGGCGTTGAATTACTAGTCCTAAGTCTCATCTCCCATTATGAAAAATGTCTGTAGAACCTATGATAAATCCAGAATACGGCACCAATATTTAAAAAAAAAAAAGATTAAGTATTAATTTCAATTACATTTATGTATCATAAAATAATATAATTATGTATATAACTTTTTCACACGTTCAAGAAAAAACTTTATTTTTAATTACCATTATGTTGTCGAGTCTATATCAATAAAAATAACAATATAAAAAGTAATCCTATATTAATAATCACTGAATATACATATATTGCTCTGCTTTTAAAGAAACAGAAAAAAGTTAAAACATTGGTAAACTAGTAGTTTAATTTGAAATCTGTATTTTCCCCTATGATTTGTATCACAGCGAAGCAAATACTTTTAACATGGTTTAATATATGTATATTTGCTTACTTAAACTTAACTTAACTCAGGGGTACGATAGCGCCATAAGGCCAAGGGCTACAGTGCCCATATCTGTTTTCATGATCGAGGACCCTAGGGTACAAATCATATGTCCCGGTTAGGTGGTCAGCCTAACACGAAGCCCACAGTGTTTAGTTCCCAAGCATACTTGATACTCAGTTTCATCGACCCAATGAAGGGGTGTACGGCTGAGTCGACCTTGCGAAAACCCAAAGATAGAACCTCGGACATGTGCCTTTGGAGGGAGGTACAGAGGGTGTTTACACATTTTCGTGATGATTTCAATTTTCTCTATGAAATTAAATATTAATAATATTAAAAAAATTTCACTGATATTAATATCAATATATTTAACTTAAACAGCATTAATTTTGTCTAAATTACTTAACTTCTTCTCAAAATTATTAGTTCTTAACATATTTATGAAGTATATATTCAAGTATTTCTTTAATTTTTGTATTTTTGCGAGCATTTTATTCGCTTGTAAAAATATGATCAATTCCTCTAGGTTTATCATTGTGATCTGTATCACTGGATAGTCTTCAAAGTAGATATGAATAGCTTTTGATTCATAGAATTAGTCCATAATAATGAAAGACTATGATAGCATCTAAAGAAATTCAAGGAATACGATTGCATCTTAAGCAGACATCAAATTTTATTGTTGCTTATTGTTTTAAAAAAGGGACTTTTATCTGTAAACTGTAAATTTCTCCAAATGATTCGACGCGAATTTTCAATTAATTAAACTATAATTCTTTTTATGAGAACTCATATTTCTTAAATATTAAGCAAAAGATTTGTTCCATTGAACGATAACTCGAAGGAAAACACTGCATTCACAACCATTGGATAATAACGTTGCCAATGAACTTCAAGCAATTCGCTTAAATGAAAGTAGTGTTCTTAAGATTACTGATACTTATATAAAAATACTTTCGAAATTTCCTAAAAATATAATTTAGCACTATAGCATAAGTTGCTCATTGAAGAGAAATTCCAATGTTTGTATTAATTTTTTTTTCAATATAATTTTATAATTATTTAACTTACTGCTGTAACTCTCTTTAGAAATAAGTTTCGAAATTTAAATAACAGCTCAAAATAACTTGAATTTCAAAATGTTACCGAATAATATTATCCTTACTAAGTATTTTCTAATAATTGTACTAACAGGAAATGTATAGATATATGTTTAAATTATATATTTAGTTACAGAAATATATTGCCATGCAGTAAGAATAATGTATCTTTGTAAAACTGTGTAAAGGAGATCCCACTGAACACCTCTATTTTAATTTTTAAAAAAAGAGAAGTAAGAGGTTAAAAAAATTCAGTCATAAGAGGAGGGAAAAAATTCAATTATAAGAGGCTAAAAAATGTTCATCTGTAATAGACAGTTAAAAATAAAATGTAAACCACTCTAAAAAGAAATGATAAGCCGAAAATCCATTTAGGGTGGTCAAACGTTAAATTATGTGAATCCTAATTCCTTTGAATAAAATCACTTATAAAAATTTATTTAAAAGTTCATTTTAGTCCTATTCGCGATACGCATATCTTACAAATAGTATACGGCAAATCAAACGAGAAAGATCAAGATAACGATGTTTCTTGCAGGCCGAAAAGAGATATGTCTCGTCCGAAAATCCTCAGAATTATTTACTCAATGCAACATGCATTTTGAATACATATTCCGTCGAATGCGCCGTCTTTCAAACTTGATTTCTTTCGTGCGCAAGCTCGTTTTTCTGTCTAAAAGCAGCAGAGTTCTACGGTTCCCGAATATTATATTTTTTTTACCCCCTTTTTTTTTATCTTCGTACGTGAGTCTATTTTTTGGTCTGCGTGTAAAGCCGGGAAAAGAGACATACCGTGGGCGGGAGATTTTATTGCATCCAAAAACGAGTTGAGATGTTGAGGAAGAAAAGTGTCCACAGGGGCAAGCTGAACATAGATCTGGATTTGGATATTCCATGTAGGCACTCGATAGGGATAACAAGATACATAAATAAAAAGGAAATATAAAATTTCTCCCGTGTTTTTGCGTGCATAATGTACATATATGTCCTCTTAAAATCTCTTGTTTCAAATGATACTCGTGAAAGATAAGTAAGAAATAGCATAAGTGGTGATGAATCGAAAACCAGTGCTTTTTTTATTAAATAATTTCCTGCAAATTGGCACTGTTTGTTAGAGATTTGTAATTTGTGTTACTAATAAGATTTAGTGCATGATAAAATAATGAAGTGATTTATGTCATCAAAAGTAAATATTTCTTCAGACGTCTCTTTCTAGAAATATTATTTTAGTTACAATGCCAATTACTACAATTTTTAACAAATAATTGTCATCATCAATATTTTAATTTATAATATCATACTTTCAAATATATGGCATTAATGCAATATAAAAACAAGAATGCAAATAATCAGACAGTTCATTTCTTTTTCGTAAGATTTTGTATTTTATTTAGTAAGTATAGTGATGTAAAATCATCCTAACCTATTTAATATTACATAAACTAACTCTTAAATTATTATTTTCAATTATTACATATTTAGTACATTATCTAGTATTTACAGCTTTTAGTAACATTAAGCGATTCACATAAAACCTTTTTTTTATTTCATGTTAAACACATCCATTATTAAAACTCCCATTTAATAAACCCATTTTCATTCTTTGAAAGTTTTGTTTTGGATGCGAAACATTTATTCCGGTTATATGCGAAATATATTCAAATAAATATTATGTTATTACTGGAAAATAATTCACATATAACAATTTTATTCATGCACTATCAACGGAGAAATATCACAACACTGCTCACTTAATGATATTTCATAAATGACGACTTTTACTTATAAGAGTAAAGATAGCATTAAGAGATTTATTCAAAATTAATCATTTATATTTTTGAAGGGACAAATATTCATTTTTCAAATGTATTCAAAAAAAATATAGCTAATATTCAAAGAAGACTTTTATTTGATAATATATACCTTAATTGGTATTTCTGAAGAATTAATTTCAATGATTATGATATATCCATATCTTAACCCAAACGTTTTTGAACTTCAAATATATTCGTAGCGCATCTTAAATTCAATAAAATCTTACACTTGGATTATTTATTACACTTGGTTTTTGAAATTTTCATGAAAAAAACCTTTAAATTTACTATAGATTTTTAAATATTACTCAAGCAAATAATGCCGGAAAAGATGAGGAAATACATTTGTGGCCACAAAATTATGTTTTTCTTAACTGAGTACAAATATCAATAATTATGTTTTATTTGAAATACATAAAAAAATAAGATTATTTACATAAAAGTGCTTTGTATGCCTTATAATATCTTCATAAGAAATTTAATATCAATTATAATAAAAAAACTGATTATGCATAGCATTGATTTCTTAATAATAAAAAGTGTTGTAATAGTAAATAGGGACCACATTCATCCTCGAGGATATTTTTCTGTTTTATTACTGACTTGAAGTTACTGGAATAGACAAATGCCTCCATGGCCTGAACTTCAAATATTCTTTTTTGCGTACACAAATTATGTTCTCCTCTATTCATTAACAATCCTTTTATTTACAGATGTTATTCTTGTCGAGTTAAGTCTAATAGTGAAGCCAAAGATATTTTATTCTATATTGATTACCTTTTTACTTGAAAAGATTTGTTTTTTGTGTGAAACTAAAGAAAAATTTAGATTTTTTTCATAATAAAAGAGCTGGATGTTCTAAATTTTCCTAATTGTGGTTAGGTTAGGTTAACGTTATAGAATAATGCATCTTTGCCTGTCAGTGTAAATATTCTTATTTTTAATGAAAATTTTAGGTTTGTAGTTAAATTATTATAATAAAAAAATTGTGTTTCTCACTTTTCATTTCTAAATACTTAAGAGCCTTTTTTTTTACTAACCTATATTTTAGTATATTGATTAAATGTATAATAATAAATGAAGAATGCAAAACATATATAAATACTTTCATTAATGAAGCAGTTTTTATATTTTATAAAAAAGAATTTTTAATATGTGCTTTATATTTAATTAGCTGTATTTTTATCCCATGTAGCATTTAGGTACTTAGTTTTATTACTTTATTTTTACTATTGATTGATTGATATTATTAAATTAGCTACAATTTTCTCGAAAAATAAAAAAGAGCTTATAATTATGTTTAATAATAATAATATATAATAATGTTATAATATAAATAATGTTTTATATATAAAAAGTAGCAAATAAATACTATTTAATTATTTTTCCAGTTTATGCTTTAAGAACTTAAAATTATGAAGAATATACATTTATGTTTTACATATTATTCTACATTGAAAATTTTTTTTAAAAAATGTTCTTAAAAAATTATTACTCTTTTAAAAATTCATAAAGTATGAACTTAGACACGAAACAAAAAGAAAAATTCAATTCTGAAGCAGGAATAGCACATTGATTTTTGAAAGAAAACGTGCAGTCTTAGTGTCAGTCACAAACTGTAAGTACTGCCATTTTGAATTTAAATGATTCGGAGACTTCCAATTACGTCCTCCGCTGATGCAGGAAAATTACAAAAGCTGGGCATGCATCGGACATTTAGCACACGTGGCTCCCTCTATCGTTCCAACTCGACATTTATGAATGCAAATATATGCACATAAATTTGGATTTCTATTTTTTATTATGTTCTCAGCTAACATTGGAAAGTTAATTAGCACAAAAGTCTCGTATCTAATAGCTGTTTTGCGCATTAATAGAGGAGAAATTCATCTGCACAATTTGTCGTTTCTCCCACATAAAATAAATTTACATTGCTTCTTTAAATACACAAAATTACTTCTTACTTTGAGAAAGAATAATGGAATCTTTCATGTTCAATTAGAAATTATTCTTAACTAAGAACTTTAATGTTATGTTGTTTTTCAATACTCTTTTAACGAAGAACACTGAACCCATACAGCCTTTAAATTAATAGTTATCTAATCTGTAATTACCTGTCTGTTATTCTATATTTGTAATTATTTTGCATTTATAATGACTACTTTTCAATTGGCAATCAATTTAATTAATCATTTAATTTTGTTACTAAATAATGAGAAACTAACAAAGTTTATAGTTATTTAATAACCATACATATATTATATTCTTAAGTCATATTACAAAATAACGTTGTATCTTCAAACATTTTCTTTTATATTCATATTTCTACAATAACTTCTTCATTAAAATCAAAAATTAAATCTTAAAAATTGTAGAAATCTAAAACTTAATTTTCAAATTGATTTATTTGAGATTTCGTTCGAGTCCGAGCAAAATATAAAATGTAGTTCTGTCTTTTCTTTTGAATTTACAATGATTTTATTAAATAAATTTCAAATGGAGCAAAACATACAGAAGACAGAAATGTCAAAACTTATTGATGGAGAGGAAGTAATTATATTTATTTATACAATATAAATCATAATTTATACTAATTTAATTACATTAATGAAAAGTTATTTCATAGGCTGATAAAAATAAAGAAACGAAAACCACTCTAAAATATCAAAATGTCGCGTGATAATTTTCCAGTTCTTGTCAGCCTCAGTTTAATATTTTAAGTCAGCTTTAAATGAATTACTAAGAGTTATAATTTATAAACATTAATATTTTAATTACAAGTAAAGTCTAATGACAGTCTGGTACCGAATATCAATTATTCTATACAATTTTATAATTTCGCGAAACTAGCATTCATTAAAGTATATTTTTTTTTAGTATTTTAACTATTAACAGTAAATAATTAGTACTATTTATTACTAATAAAAGAGTTTGATTTAACTTATTGAGCTTTTATTGTTATCTGAAACATGATTTATAAAACATTGAAAATCTTTTATATAAACAATAAACTATTTTTAATCTTACAATGGAATTTTTAGAAATGGAGACAACTTTTAGAGATCCTTAATAAATAATTCTATGAGCTCTCTTTCAGACATTCAATCTGAGATTTATTTATAAAAGATTTTGTCACAAAGTACACTTAAAGGGTTATTTTTCCTTAGATAAGTTTTAATATAAAGCATTGAAATAATACCAAATATACAAATTATTCATATTATTTTATTTAATTATTTTCAAAAACATTCAAAAACTGCTTTAAATCGCTATTCTCATTTTGTTTATATAAAAGTGCATTAAAAAATAAGTTAAACATATTTTTTTTTCAGATTTATAGCTTAACATGTAACCATAAGCATTTTTTGTTTGTGCATGTATTCCATCAAGCTACATAAAAAATATTTTCCTTTCTCACAGTATAATGTCAATAATTTCAATCATAATTAAAAATAAATAACTACTTTATAAATGATATATATAAGTTTTAGTTCCCTTTTTTTATTCTTAATAACACTCACTATACCCATAGACCTTGATTTTTGTTCTTTTAGTAGTTTTTCTGATAATAAATGTAATTTAATTTATAATTCAACAAGATTTTTATTTGATATTATGTCTTAATAGAAATACAATATATTTTTCTCTTTTGTTACTGTTTTACTTTGATGTCATATTTTTGTTTCTAATTTTACAAATTTTTACATCACTGACCTTATCAATAATATTTAATTATAACATTTCTTCTTCTATTTAATATAAGCAGGCCGTACCAACTGGTGTGGAACATGTACCTAGCTTTCTGGAAAATAATGTTTTTTAGTATTTTTACGATATTTAACATTTACTGAGTTTTTTGTTCCCATGGACAACGATATGAAATTACCCACGTAGGTCAAATAAAAGTAAATCGAATAATCTGTAGAACGCATAAAAATTTCCTACAGTTACGAAATTATTAAATATTTGTGTCGGAATTCCTTTCATCCGCGCTCCAAAGCATTTCCCATTGGCGCTTTATTTCAAAAAATGTAAGCAAAATTTTTGGTTCACAAAAATTCGGAAAAAATTGAAATATCGATATTTTTTAAAAAAATATTATATTTATATAAAAGCACATTCCATCTTGAAGCGAGTACAGTTCTGGAAAATGATGTTACAAACTTAGATAATTTAACAATGTTAAAATGTGAGTTCCTGTTAGAGTTAACTATGATTTAAATTAATTACAAAAACTATAATTGAAATTTCACAGCAAAAAATAGCTTATATTTTAAGTGAGAGATTTCATGCTTTTCTTCGTTCAGAGCAGCCGTTCTCAATGCAACGCTAGACAAAAATTCGGCTAATAGTATTAGATTTGTACATATTGAAATAATTTATATTTTATATATACATTTTTTTCTATCGAAAATTAATAAATGTACAAAATAATTCGTATTCTTACTTATTTGAAAAAAATCTATATAGTGGTATTTCAATACAACGTTTAAAAATAATGATTATAATAATTATATTTTGATCTAATGTTTATACTGCACATAGATTGTAAATAAACTCAATTGGCACTATATAATTGCTCAAAAAACTGTTTAATATCAAATGTATTAATATTTCAGAACCAGATATTGCGAAAATATATCTGAATGAAATGTTCAAAAAACATTTATAATTCTAGATGTAGGGTAGTCTTATTTAATATTCATATTTAAACATATTTTTTGCTATTAATTACTAATTCTTCCATTCGTTTAATTTATTTAGTGAAAAGATGTGTTTAAAAATAAAAATACTCAATTAAAAAGTGATGGTATCATAAAATTGAGTCATTATGAGAGTAAGGAATGTCACCATAAATAACTACATTTAATATCGCCAGAAAAAGAAATGAATTATTTAAATTTAATAATATTGATTCTATTTTCTCTATTTAAAAATAACAATATTTAAATCACAATTAGCAACCAATTTATTTTTTCTTATTAAAAAGTGACTCAATAAGATATCCATATTTAAAAATCAACTTCTCAGTCTGCAACAAAATCTCATAATTTGACTTATTTAATTCAATATGACTTACTAAATCTAACTATTAATAAAAATACTGAAATAGTTAAAGAAAATTGCAAAAATATTTTGTAAACACAAAACATTTTTGTGTATTAAAAAAATGATAAAAACTGGTTCATGTAAGTATTAAAAAAATGATAAAAACTGGTCAATTTGGCTGGAATGAAATTTGATATATAACAACTAAGCAGGAAGATAAAAATAAAAACCAAGGTATAAAATCATGAAATAAAGTATCAGTAGGTGTTGATAGATAATAATCCAATCAAATACTCGTATCAGTATTGTTATGACACAATTTTATTTGCACTTTACGAACTTCTGATTGACGCTTATAGCATCGTCAGTATAACTATTCGATTGCCTCTTTTGTATTTGCACTTTTTTTCTCTTACACAACCTGAAATTACGACCAGAATCGTAAAATTTTCCGCCTTACGAATGCGTTCTTGAGTAAGAACTGCATAACTAATAAAGAGGGTTGCAATCTTCTTGAGACATTTCGCCTAACAAAAATCAGAGCTATTGTTGTCAATTAAAGAGAAACAGCAATAGTTGAATTTTTTATATTATCATTTTAATATATCGAAATTGCGCCTTACATTTTACTGCAGTTCGCTTATCGCCTAAATGTGTATTTATCATGAAATAAATGCAAGGTAATAAATTTATGCCATAAAATAGATTTAAATAATTGCTACATGCTTCTAAATAACACTGGAACATAAAAATAAGTAATTTTTTATAGATCAAATAAACTTCATAAATATAATTTTGCTATTTGTTTTTCTCATTATATTTATTTCTAGATTAATTTCACCAGACACACTCTTCTTTAAAGTAGAGCTATAATATTAAATTTACAGGTCTACTAACAATGAATAATTCTTAGAAAATCAGTATTTCGGGGCAAATTCAAAAGACAATTTTTTATTTATAAAAAATATTCTCTCTTATTCCGAAAATAAACTTTTCTAAACAGCCAGATAAATAGTTTTAATATTTTAAAATATTACATTCATTGCTCTTATAAAATGCTTCATAGTAAATTTTAATTTTTAAAACTAATTTTAAACATAAATAACAATTTAGTATTTGTAATTTATAAAAATTTGATATGCAAGTATATTATTTTTAAAATTCTGTATTATATCATTATTATATCTTTCTTCCTGTAAATATAGGAAAAGAAAAAAAAAAGATCTTTATACATTTTAAACATGAAAATGAATAAGCCAAACAAAGAATGCTTTTTGACAAAGAAAGGTAGTTAAAATAAAAAATAAAAATTCATTATTGTAATCGTTATTACTCAGAAGAAGAAATTGTACAGATTAGTACTTATAAACTTTGATGCCTTTTTATTTTGTCATATAAATAAATTTTATCCTAGTGTTAGCTACATAATCAATAATGAAGAATATGAAAAGGCGAGAAATCTATAAGAAAATTTAAGAATTTAAACAATTTGAAAATGAAATATTAAGATCCATATCTCATTAGACTAAGATTCCTTGTGATTACTGATAAATTATGCAATCTCCTTTTAAAATTTCTGATTGTGATTGTTTTAAAACTAAAATTTTTAAGAATATTGATATGAATGTGTAATATTTAATTATACACATTATTCAAATTTTATATATTCATTGAATGTATTGTGAGTAAGAATCAGAAAAGTAAATAAATTAATGGAATTTTATCTGAACCCGAAATATTTCTTTTCATAGTAAAACAGCTATAAAAACAAAATCATGTGTAGGATCACAAAATAAATAGTGCTTATAATAAAATATTTTATTTTATTAGAGATTTTGTAACTTTCATTTAAGCCTAATTTCTGCTATAAATTAAAAGAAATAAAATCAGTTCTTTTCTGATAGTTTTGTATAATTTATTTATGTATTATTTTGAACTAATTTAGATTAATTTCAACTAAGTATTTAAATATATTGATCAACTTTTTTGATGTGACATTATAAAATAATGTGAAAAATAATTTTTAATAACATTAATAATTTTGGCTAGTTAAATTAATTTTTTGATGTGAAAGTTTTAGATGGAAGAATGTTTTTTATTTGAAAATGAAAAATTATTCCAGAATGTACTAATTCATGAGGGTGCAAAATTATTTTTTATTTTATGTAAGAAATATACACTTTAATATAATTCATGGTGCATTAAAAATTACTAAAGAAATTTTTATAACCACTCAAATAAAGATAGTTATGTTCTTAGTAGAATAACTTAAATGTGATTATTAATTTTAAGAAATAAGTAAAACTATACATGCAGTAAAAAAGACTGACCTTTAAATATCCACTCAAGTGTCAGACATTTTCCATACTTATTTAAATTTTATGCATTGAAGTATTAACTCATGAGATTTATAAATTTTCTTTTCTTAGTGCGATAAGATATCGCCAAAAGATCGCTTTGAGCCAAAGTATAATCACTGCCCTAAGGGAAATGGTTGTCCTTTCCTATTGGCTCAAGTAACAAAGCTATTTTGGAGGATGTTCACTGTAGCCCCCCCATCTGATTCTGGACAAAACTTGCTGAAAAAATTCACCAAAAGCTAGATTTATGGCTGGAAAACATTTGAAACCCAGCTGCTTCAATTCTGGATGGACTATTGATAAATAATGTATGACAGATGATTATTACGTTTTGTTATCCCAATATTTTGAAAGTAGTCTTGAATCAATAATTTTTCCATACAGGCAAAGCCGTTATTTTGTCTTCATTTACTATGCAATTTAAAAATTTCGAAGAGCCAAGCTTAAATTCGTAAAGTTATCATTAAAAATTTTGTTTAACACTTAAATTTTCTTATATATTACTAAGATTTCAACCTTGAAGTTAATTTGAATTATATTGAATATCGTCAACTTTGTTCTGCTAAAAAAAAGTTTTTTTTAGTTTTTTTTTCTATTATCAAAAAATGTAAAGAAAATTAGCATCAAGTAATGTTAATTCAGGATTAGCAATGTTGTTTTTTGTAGAAATGTTAGAGAGAAAATAATAAATTTTCATCTGTAAAAATATATGAAGATTAACGTATCGTTTCATTGCTAGGTTAAATCACACAAATATTTCATTTTAAAAATCATTTAGTGAAGTCATATATAGTAAAATTAAAAAAATTCGGTAAGTAATCTACTGTGTAATGATTTTTATAAAAACAATTAAAAGTTCATATTAATAATTTACATTTCTGTCAAAATCAAACTAGAAATGAATACTTGTTACTTTTAAATATTCGTAGTTGAAAATACATTAAGTATAGAATGATATTTTATATTATTAAGAATAAAATGCTTTTGATAATAATGATTATATAATTTTTTTTTTCATTTCAAGCAATAAACCATCATTAATCAAATTTTTATACTTCAGTTACTTTCCCAAGTTACAAATAACAAATGGTTTTATTTAAATTTAATAGCCTTGAATTTTGTAATTAATAAATTAAACTGTATAATATACAAAAAAATAATAAAACAAAAACAATTAATTAGTGAGAAAAAGGAAATCCCAATAACTAGGAATTTAGCTATTGTAACAAATGCAAATAATAATATTTTATTGCCTGTATAAAATAGTAAAAACTGATAAGTTGTAGAAGTAAAGAGGAAAAAAAGTTAAAAAAAAATGTTAGTAATAAAAACTAGGTAAGTAACTTAACACTGTTAAGGTCTTTAGTGATGATTTTTATTGGAAATTATTTTATAAAATTTTTGGAAAGACAAAATTAATGAATAGAATTAAAACATACCATAAACAAGTAATTTATTAATATAGTAAATTTATCAATGACATTTGAAGATGTATTAAGAATTGCTTTATGCGATTGTAATACAAATTTTGAGATATATTGAAGGACATGGTAAATAGGTAAAAGTTATATAGTTTTTATAAAAGTAAAAATTTAAAAATAAATGGATTACGATTATGTATAACAAGGAAATTTAAATGAATCATTTGAGTCTCTTAATAAAAAATTGCTTTATAAAATAACGAATGAAGCATTTTTATTTGATTTAAAAAATCTTTATAAAATGGGTAAATATCTAGTGATTATGAATGTTGTTACATGAAATAAGAATAAAAAATGAGTGTATTCTTTTTCAACACCATTGAAAAAGAAAGTGCGCGTACAGAAAATTATTAATAATTAAATTCATTGTTTATATATATATATATATATATATATATATATATATATATATATATATAATGAAAAGAAATAATTCATTTTATAATATAAGTGAAATAGTTTCATAATTATACATTATTTTAAAATATTTGACACAAAAAATTATGAAAAAACGGTATTAAAAATTCCATATTGAGGAATAAATATTTAATTTTCTTTGGATTATAGATCCAAAAATGAATTAACTGTGTAACAAACAAATGAAGGATATATTTACTGTTATATTTTTTACGCTGAATACATAAGAAAGAAAGAAAAAATCTTTCATATCAAGAAAATGAAAAAAGTACATTCACATAGAGGATGTATTAAATATCACTCATTAAATGAATATATATCCAAAGACAAAGTAAACAAGTACTGAAAAATGTATTAATAAAGTACTGAATATATAAAGTTAATCAACAGAAGATACTAACAAAGAAGCAATGAAAAAAAAGCAGTTCATGCATTTGGAGAACCAAAAAAGATGAAGTGGGATGGGAAAAAGAAATATAATAAATAGCAAATCGTGGTGCTAAATAAACAGAAAATCCTCTCCTTGGGGCAGAATCATTTAATTTGGTCATCAGGTGCACAACGTCAGTGATACATTGCCTATCTTATTTATTCCTACATTTTAGTTCTTGAACATTTTAAGAAAATAACGCTATCAAAAAAGTCAATCTCGTGAAGTTATGACCTCTTTCGGACACTATCTAACACGATAACTGGTACGGTTACAGGGCACAGTTAAAGAGAAAATGTGGAGACTTGGGCTTTAAATTATGAGATCTTGTTCGCCGGTGAGAAGCTTCCCCGCTGGTTCTACGTGATTCACATACATAGTGAGACACTCCTTGCTGATGCAATTACCCAGATTTCTTCTTTTACTTTAAAATAAGATGATTCAAAGCGCAACTGAACAAAAAATAAAAATCTCAAATAGGAAAGACGGTGTGGTATGTAATTCCCCAAATTTTATTTAATAATTATACTATCATGATTTTTTGGGAATAATAAATAAAAAAATTACAATTGCAAAAATTTAAAAATTTTATTTGAATCGATATATCAAATACTTCTTGGGATAGAGATAAAGAAATAAAAATGGAAAAGTGCTACCTATTAGCTACAGTTTGTAAATGCTATAATTTTCAAATCATCTTTAAAATAATTACCCTATAATACACGACATGATTTTGAGATTATTATATGCCAAATTGGAAAATAAATGTACTCCAAAATAGGGATGAGATTTGTCTAATTTTTTCTTTCGTGTTTTAAAACAACCCACTTCTATCAAAATTCAAGCTTTTAGAACGTAAAGTAAATTTTGCATATTTTTTGCTATCTTGAGAAGAAATTATATAATAGATTTAAAATATATTTCTGAAAATAAAAGAAAGTTTAAGTTTCTTTCATATCTTGAGTAAGAAGCATGATTAAGTTTCTCCAAAACTAGAATATATCATATTTGATACTTTTCTACCAAAATAAGTACCAACTATTATAAACTCTCCTTTTGACTTAAATATTAATTGCTTAAGTGAGTTTGTACGAGGCATCAGTGTTCTACATCTATTTAATTATTTTTATTTTCGTTCATTTTTGATGGGTTAACTATTACACTCCTCTTTGTAAAAGTAAAAAAAGGAATTTTGTTAAGAAAGTTGTAATTCATCAGTGTCCGATTGCCTAAGAAACTTTAAGTGTTACATGTGAATATCAATTGCCACATCTTTTGAAAAGAAAGAGTTATGGTGACCATTTTTGCTTTGAACTTGAAAATTTCAAGATTGATACCCGTTTCTCCAGATTTCTTCCTTTGTAATAAGTAGATTCGATGCACAAATTGTTGAAAGCCTTATTAAAGAGTCGAATAATTATTAAAACTTTAAACTTCTGGACCATCTTTGAACATGATGATAAAGACGTATGTTCGAAAAGAAAACATTAACTAGGTAAAATAAAAATGTACTTGCTATAATCAGAGAAAGGTTAATCGTATTTTACTGGATAACTAATTAAAAAGAATTATTTGTTCCTTTTTCTAAATTTGAAAGTACATTCATACGTTAAAAAAAACGTACGTAAAATGCAGGTTAAAGTATTATGTATCCTAATGAAAGTAATGATTAAAATCGTTTTTTCTCAGCTATAGTATAGAGACACCTAAATGCTCGTTTTAAAGTATGCCTTTCTGCGTCAAAGACACCCAGGTGCTAGTTTGATCATAACCATTCAGTCTGTAAAGGTTGCTGAAAAGTGAAGGAGAAAAATGCAATTATGGAGAAGGCTTCACGATTTGCCCACTTCATACACTTTAACAAACTAAGTTTGGGCACGTAGCATTCGGTTACATTTACCGGATTAAAGAACACAATAGAGTAAATAGATATCGTCTCTTTGGGTTACTGGAATGGCAACAACTCCGGCTCCGATGCAATTGAATGTTATCCCGATGTAGCTCTGGGACACTTCCCACGTTTCTCCCGTAAAAGGAATCACAATAGAAGTGGAAAAAAAGGAAAAAAATCAATAGAATCTCTTCTTGGAAGAAAAAAGAGAGAGAGAAAAAAGAAATCCCGGAATTTTTCTGTAGCTCTCGGCTTCGTTGGGATTATGCAAATACCTGGCATATTTTTTCCAATTATGTTTCGAAACTTTATCCAATCATTTAAATGACTGCTAGCCAGATAAGCTCCGTGAATATCTAATAAGGGACTGTTCACTAGTTTTTAAAACTTAAAAAATGCTCTAAAATCAATTTTTTACAAGATATCATATGTTGTTTCTAATTTTTAAAAATATTTTTAGTTTGAATATTATTTATTAAAAGAGCAGTTTCTGCAGAAATATACAGTTTTATTTATATTTTATTACAGCTATGTAGAAAATAATTACAAAGCTGTATAGTCACATTGAAAGTGACAATATGTATAGTGATTGAGTTAACTGATTTATTTATTGATAGCCGACAAGAAAACAAATATTTCAATATTCTAAAAGTGAAAAACTGTCTCATCCAATACAGTTTAACAGAGAAATATTGCATTAGAACTTGATAAATTTTTTTGTAAAGAAAAAAATTACTTAACATTTCGAATTTTGTTCACTAGAAAAAATCTTGTACATTCATCTCATATATAGCAGTATCAGTTTCTTTAC